>LOJH01023058.1:0-11222 GCA_001685095.1 Ellobius talpinus | reverse complement strand
TATATATATATATATATATATATATATATATATATATATATATATATATGTATGCACAGTGCATGAGTGTTGCTAAAATTCCTTCCCTGAGAGAGAATGTCTGCCCCTCCTCCTGAGGTCCCAATGACAAACCAAGGCATGATTCCACCAAAATTTACTCTGGGGAACTAATGAGTTTATTTAACTTCCTTCCAGAGTGTATGTGAGGGGTTACCTCCAGGGGGTACTTGCTCTTCTCAGTCAGGAAAGGAAGCACTGGAAAACCCTTACCCAAAGGGGATGATGGCTTTTCCACAGCTACCCTGATGGAGCACCCCATCTCGTCCTTCCCACCTATACCCCAGTCCTCCCAAGACCCCAAGGCATGTACAGTTAGGGCAGAGTTGCATTCAGCTGATTGGGAGGGGTAGCTGGATACTCAGGTGAGTGACCAATTACCCACACAGCCCTCCTCCTATGAGGGAAGACAAGCACTCAACTGCCTAGCTATGATGGTCTTTGCCAGCCAGCCCAGCAGAATTCCTGAAGATGATGTCAGTTTCACTCGGAGGAGGGTCCTGCATAACAAGGTATGTGTGCAGGATGTGTTCAGGTGCCCGTGGAGGCCAGAGGGTAAGGGCCAGTGCTTTCCTTTGTCAATTTTCACCCTATTTTTTGAAATTGGGTCCCTCAATTTCTAGAGCTCTGGGAATGCACTCGTTTAAACCGACCCCCTATACCAAGCTTATATACCCACTGTGGCATCTGGACTCTATGTGTATCCTGGGTACCAAACTCAGGGCCTCATATTTGTGCAGCAGGCACTGCAGCAACCGATTCATCTCCCATGTCCCAATCCAGCATCTGACATCCATCCCTTCATGCCCACACACCTCAAACCATGCCTCATTGTCCTGGACATCTCGATGTGCTCAGTCAGAACATCTTCCCCTTGTCCTTCATCCTTGAAATCAGCAAGACACTGCAAGTCCCTAACCACAGGTCCCTAACTACAGGTCACTAGCCACACTGAGCTCACATTGACGTCTGAAGGCGTCACCTCCTCTGCCTCTGTTTCTGTGTGTTGAATGGTTGTCCACAGTGGATAATCATTTAAACTGGCTATTTTTTTTTAGTTCACCAAAGACTGTTATTTACTGTAGAAACCCCTTTCAGTTTGCTTTGCAAATTCAAGCCATATAATATTGAACAAATCCAAATTTGCTTCTGTTTAGATGTTGTCAGAAGACATACTAATGCGATGAGGAAGCCAAACCCAAGAAATTCTGTCAGATTTTGCCTCTAGTATGTGAACATTCAGGTGAATCCCTTTTTCTTGAGGGTTCAAAAAAACTACCACAAGACTATGTGTATATGTATATGTGTATGTACTATGTATATATATATGTGTATGTATGCACATATATACATATATGTGACCAAGGAATTATATATAATATTATTTATAATTATATATAAACTATAATATATTATATAAACTATATGTATAATATTATATATATAATTCCTTGGTTGCCTGTCATTTTTGTGCAAGGTTGAGGCCTCCTGGCTTTCCCCCATGCGCTATCATACAGAGAGCTCCCTTATCCTCTGGCACTTACAAACTCTTTCTGCCTCCTCTTCCAAAATGATCCCTGAGTCTTAGGTACAGAAGTGTTTCATAGATGTATGAGTTAGGACTGGGCCCCAAAACTCTGTAATTTGATTGGTTGGGATTTTCTGTAGTGGTCTCTGTTTGTTGCAAAGAGAAGTTTCCTTAATGAAGGGTTAGGACTACACTTACCTGTGGTTCGAAGGACAGATATTTAGGCTGGAGTTTAGTAAGGTAGCAGAAATAGATTCTCCTGCAATATCCATGACTTCACCAGTCCTGGGTGGCTGGCTGAGTTCCCAGGGCGAGGCATGAATTTCCTCTTGTTGAGCTGGTTTTGAGTCCAGTAAGAGAGTTATTGGTAACTGGCAACAGCGTGGCACAGCCGCACCCTCGGCTGGCTGGTGCTGTGGTTCACAGGCATCAGAGTTGGGTAGGACTGTCGGTTGCTACTCCCTTTGGAAGCTTCATGGTGCCTCCTGGTCCTCAGGAAGGAGGTTTTAAAATCAGTTCCAGATCAGGGGCCTCTGGTACATGGTGTCTTTAGCAACAGGGACCTCAGCCTACCACCTCTAGGGGGCAACCAAAGGCTGTAGCAATCACCTATGATGTTTTGGGAGTCTCTCAGATAACCCTGACCAACAGCTCAGGGATTTTCATGCCTGGTGTTGGGGTTCTTGTTAGATCGTTGTCTTAGTTAGGGTTTCTGCTGCTGTGACAAAACACCATAACCAAAAAGCAAGTTGGGGAGGGAAGGGATTATTTGGCTTACACTTCCATATAAATTGAAAGAAGTCAGGACAGGAACTCAAGCAGGGCTAGATCCTGCAGGCAGGAGCTGACGCAGAGGCCTTGGAGGAGTGTTGTTTACTGGCTTGCTTCCCGTGACTTGCTCAGCCTTCTTTCTAATAGAACCCAGGACCTTCAGCCCGGGGATGGCACCACCCACTGTGAGCTGGACCCTCCTCCATTGATCACTAAATGAGAAAATGCCTTACAGCTGGATCTCATGGTGGCATTTCCTCAGCGGAGGCTCCTTCCTCTGATGCCTCTAGCTTGTGTCAAGTTGACACATGAACCGCCCAGTACGATGATCTCAGAGGGAGCATTGTTAGCCCAGATGGGAACATTTCATTTAAACTATATAATTATGTATAGCGCTATGTGTATAGTCGGTTTTTCTAGTAGCTAGTTAATAGTGTGATTTCCCCTGCCTTTTCCAGACATCCTTACTGTTGTTTCACCCTCTCTCCTGTATTCATCTTCCTCCCCTCCCCAATTAGACACCCCCATTTTTCCCATCTGCTTAATCAGATCACTTCTGCCCTGCTATTCCCCTCTTTATTGCCTGCTCCCCAACAATAGTTCTTGTTTGTTTGCTTATTTTTTGTTTTTATTATTTGTTTGCTTTTTTTCCGGGTTTCTGCAGTCACTACAGGATGCATACTCACATCTAAAGATGTTGAGCCAGAAGCCTTCAATGAGTGGGAACATTTGATGTTTCTCTTTCTGGGTTGGGGCTACCTCACTCAATAGGATCTTTTCTAGTTCCAGCCATTTAATTGCAAAGTTCATGATTTCATTTTTCTTTGCAGCTGAATAGTATTTTATACTGTATATGTATCACATGGTCATTATCAACTTATCACTGAAGGGCATTTAGGTTGTTTCCATTTCCTGGCTTTTATGAATAGAGCAGCAATGAACATGGCAGAGTAAATATCTGTGGAGTAGGATACCAAGTACTTTGGGCATATGCCAAAGAGTGAGAAGCTAGACCATACAGTCGAATTATATTTAACTTTGTGAGGATTCTCCAAACTGATTTCCATAGTGGCTGCCCCAGTGTGGAATCCCAACAGTGAACAAGGGGTCCCCTTCCCCCAACCCCCTCCAGCATTTGCTGCCAGTTGTTTTGTTGATCCTTGCCATTCTGGCTGGGGTGAGCTGAAATATCAAAGTTGCTTTGATCTAAATTTCTCTAATTGCTAGGGATAATGAATAATGCCGTAGACATTTCTTATCCATTTTATTATTCTTTTGAGAACTCGTTGTTCAGGCCCCAGACCCACTTTTTGAATGGGTCATTTGTTTGCTTGTTTTTGACTCTGTTTTTTGAATTCTTCTTATTTTCTGGCTTTTTAATCCAGTGTTTAGCTGACAAAGATTCTCTCCCATCCTGTGGCCTTACTTTCCACCAGGTCGATTGTTTCTTTAGTTGTGCAGAAGCTTTTTAGTTTCATGACAAAACTGCTGTTCTTAATTCTTGGGCACATGGAGTCCTATTCAGTAAATTCTTTCCAAGACAGGCAGTGGTGGCGCAGGCCTTTAATCCCAGCACTCGGGAGGCAGAGGCAAGTGGATCTCTGTGAGTTCGAGGCCAGCCTTGTCCACAGAGGGAGTTCCAGGATAGCCAAGCCTACACAGAGAAATCCTGTCTCAAAACCAAAATGAACAGACAAAAAGTCCTTTCCTATGCCTATTAGCATGGAAAATGCTGTCTGTGTTTTCTTCTGGAAGTTGTGTTTCAGGTTTCAGGTTTAGACCTCTGATCTATTTGGAGTCAATTTTTGTGCAAGGTGATAGATAGAGGGCTAATTTCATTCTTCTGCATATGGACACCCAGTTTTCCCAGCAATATTTGTTGAAGATACTTTCTTTTCTTCGGTGTATTTTTGGCATCTTTGTCAAATATTAAATGGTTGAATTTGTGTGTGTTCATGTTTGGGTCTTCAGTTTTGTGTCATTGGTCTACATGTTTGTTTTTGTGCCTGTACCATATTGTTTCTCTTACTATGAGTCTGTAATATATCTTAAGATCTAGAATGGTAGGACTGGAGAGATGAGATGGTTTAGTGGTTAAGAGAACTGACTGTCCTTCCAGAGGCCCTGAGTTCAGTTTTCTGCAATCATATGGTGGCTGACAACCCTCTGTAATGAGATCCGATGCTCTCTTCTGGCATGCAAGCTGTATTTGCAGATAGAGTACTCATATACGTAAGATAAATCAATAAATCTTAAAAGGAAAAATGATGTGGAATGGTAATCCCACTTCACTTCCTTGGTTAAGTTTATTCCTTTCTGTTTTATTTTCTTTGAGGATGATGTGAACAGGAGCATGCCCGCGGTCTCCTTCTCTGTATGTTTGTTGTAGGTGTATAGACAAGCTATTGATTTGTGTCCTGCCACACTACTGGGTTTATCATTTGTAGAAATTTTCTGGTAGAATATTTAGGATCTCTAACGTAAAATATCATGTCATCTACAAATATGAACAGTTGACTTCTTTCACTATTTGTATCCCTTTCATTTCTTTCTCTTGACTTATTTTTCCAGTTAGTACTTCAAGCACAATATTGCAAAGAAGTGAGAATAGTGTATAGCCTCAACTCGTTCCTGACTCAGCAGGATTGCTTCGAGCTTTTCTCCATTTACAATTATGTTGGCTGTGGCTTTTCATATACAGTTTTTATTGTGTTGAGGTAGGTTCCCTCTAGTCTTACATTCTCTGGGACTTTTATCATGAAGCTGTGTTGGATTTTGTCAAAGACATTTTCTGCGTCAATTGAGATGACCACATGATTTTTGTCTTTAAGTCCATTTACGTGGTTTATTGCATTTGTTGACTTGTGTATGTTGAATCATTCCTACATTTCAGGGATAAAACCAACTTGGTCATGAAGGATAATCTTTTTGGTGTGTATCTGTATTCAATTTGTAAGTATTTAATCGATCACTTTTGAGTCTATGTGCATTGCAAATACTGACCTGGAGTTTCCTTTCCTTGTTGTGTCTTTACCTGGATTAAATATTGCAGTGATACTGACTTTTTAGTAGAAGTTTGGGAGTGTTCCTCCTTTTTCTGTTTTTGAATATTTAAGAAGGATAGGCTGTAGGTCTTCTTTGGATGTCTTGTAGAATTCTGCTGTGAATCTGGTCCTGAACTTGTGTTTCTGTTTGTTCGTTTTTGTTTTTTTCTGGAAGGCTTTTTAATTACTATTTGAATCTCTTCATTTGTTATGTATCTGTTATTGAATGAGAATGTTCCCCATAGGCTCGTATGTTTGATTTCATGGTCCCCAGATGGCGGAACACTGTTTGGGAAGTAGTAGAAGGCATGGCCTTGTTGGAGATGGCGTGCCGGTAGGGGTGGGCTTTGAGGTTTCAAAAGCCCACACTATTCCTAGCTAATGGTCTCTCTCTCTCTCTCTCTCTCTCTCTCTCTCTCTCTCTTAGACTTATGGATCAGACATAAGCTCTCAGCTATTGCTTCAGTGGCCGTGCCCACCTGCCTGAAGCCATGCTCTCCACATGATGGTCATGGACTCTAATCCTCTGGAACTGTGAGCCCCGAATTAAAAGCTTCCTTTTATAAGTTCCCTCCATCGTGGTGTTTTGCCACAGTAATAGAAAAGTATTTAAGAAAGGGTCTGTTTAAACTGTTGGCTTCTCTTGGTTTTAAGGGATTTGGCTAAATCTAAAAATTTATCCATCTCTTTTAGGATTAATAAAATACAGGTGTTTAATTCATCCCTTTATAATATTTTTAATTTTGTTGGTGTCTTCTGTAATGGTTCCTTGTTCATTTCGGATCCTCTCTTTTTTTCTGATTAGTTGGGTGAAGGGTTTGTGGATCTTGTTTATCTTCTCAAAGAACCAGCTCTTAGATTCCTTAATTCTTTGTATTGTTTCTTTGTTTTTATTTCATTGACCTCTGTTCTGATTTTTATTATTTTTTCCCATTGACTGGTCTTAGATTTAGTTTGTTCTTGGTTTTTTCAAACTTTTTAGCTGCATCATTAAGTCATTTATTTGTGCTCTTTCTGATTTTTCAATGTAGGCACTTAGAGATATAAGTTTCCATCATGCAACTGCTTTCAGTGAGTCCCAGAGGTTTTATCATGCTGTGTTTTCTTGTTCATTTAGCTCCAGAAAAATTTTTATTTCTTTTTCAACCCATTCATCATTCGTTGATAAGCTGTTTCTTCCATGAGTTTGTATGATTACTAGAGATTTGTTTGCTGTTGATTTTAAGTTTTATTGCACTGTGGTCAGATAGGAAACAAAGTTACTTAAAGCTTTTGAATTTGTAAGATTTGTTTTGTGTCCCTGGATGTGGTCTATTTTAGAGAAGCTTTCATATGCTACCTAGTAGAATGTGGTGTTTGGATGGAATATTCTGCATCTGTTAGGTCCATTTGATGTATGATGTCATGTAATTCTAATGTTTCTGTTTATTTTTTTTGTCAAGATGATCTGTCTATTGAAAAAAGTGGGGTATTGAAACTATCTACTACTAATAGAAGTATTTTAATCTACAACTTTAAATGAAATAGTACATTTTTTAAGAAATTGGGGGTGTCAGAGTTTGGTGCCTTATGTTTAGGGTGGTAATGTTTTCTTGACTCCCTTGATGGGAATGAAGGGAGCATTCTCTTCATCTCTTCTAACTAGCTTTAATTTGAAGCCTGTTTTGTCAGATATTAGGATAACAATGCTTGCTTGCATTCCTAGTCCCATCTGATTGGAGCATGTTTATTCATCCTTTAAGGCAGTTTCTATCTTGGAAGCCAAGATGTGTTTCTTGAAGACAACAGACAGATATTGTTTCTTGGTCCATGCAGTCAATCTATGTCTTTTGAGAATTGAAGTGATTGATATTTAAAGTTATTATTGAAATGTGTGTGTGTCAATTGTGGTTACTGTGTTGTTGATTTTATTGCTGTACTTTGTGTTTTAGTAATCATGGCTTGTATTTCTGTCCATGGTCTCTTGACTGTGCTCCTTCTTCTCCTAAGCCTAAAATATTGATTTCTGTTTTTTCTTGGTCTTTGTTTTTTTTTAAATGTAATTTTAAAAGGCCATCATGGAAACATCATGGAAAGTTTTTTTTCCTCTTTGAACTATGTTTGATAGTTATGCTGGGTATATTAGTCTAGGTTGGCCATCAGGGTCTTTTAGGGCTTGGAATGCATTGCCCCAGGCTCCTCTGACTTTCAAAGTTTCCATTGAGAAATCAGTTGTTTTTCTGGTGGGGTTTCCTTTATATGTGACTGTGTTTCTTCTTTGAAGCTTTCAATATACTTTCTTTGTTATGTATACTTAGTGTTTTGATTATGAGATGCTATGAAGATTTTCTTTTCTGGTCTTACCTATTTGGAATTCTATGTGCTTCTTGTATCCATATGGGTGTGTTCTTTCCTTAGTTTGGGGAAGTTTTCTTCTGTGATTTTGTTAAAGATCTGGCCTATACCATTGACTTCGGATTCTTCTTCCTCATCTATGCCTATAATTCAAAGGCTTGGACTTTTCATGGTGTCCCATGTTTCCTGTATGTTCCTTTCCTGTGTTTTAAAATGTTTTTCATATTTCTTGTGTATTTGGTCTAAATCCTCTACTTTATCTTTGGGTCCTGATATTCTGTCTTCTGCTTGATCCATTCTACTTATAAGACTCTCCTTTGAGTTTTCCATTTGCATTACTGTTTTTCAATTCCATCCTTATTTCAGCTTGAGTCCCTTCATCATTTCTCTCTCCTTACTGGATTCCATTCTCAAGTCCTGGAGTGTCTTCATCATTTCTATCAGCCTTATGTTTGTGTTTTCTTGGGAATCACTCAGGCATTTATCCTGAAGTTCTTTCTCCTTGATATCATTAAGCTCTTTCTAGTGCATTCTTTAAACTCTTTAATTATTTGATAAAGTTTATGATTTTTCTTTTAAATTCTGTGTCCTGGGGTTCATCTAGGTAACAACATTTCTATAGGCCTGGTAGGTTTGGGACAGAAGGAACTGGATTGATTATTCATATTGTTTGTATTTTTGCAATGTGATCTCAGTATGGAGATTTCTTTTGTTAGTTCTAAGTCTGATATGGAGAGAACAGGTTGGGGCAAAAAAGAAGATGTGTAGGTGGATTGTGCCTAAATGTTGGAAATGGCTTTGGTGGGATAAAGTCAGGTGGACAGAAACTGGTGTGTGGGATGTGCGTCCTGGTCCAGGCCTGGAATGTGGGAGTGGATCTGACTGGTCAGAGAGGTTGGATTTGGTATGGGAGGGGCCTGTGGATTTGGGGACAGGCACTATGGGTCCTGATGGAAAAGGTGGGTTGTGACTCCAGCAGAGTTGACCAGTCTGTGTCAGGGCACTGGCTAGACCTGGCAGATTGGGGAGGATGATGGAGGGGAGGGGTAGGCAGATTTAGTGAGAGACCCTGGAGAAAGATGTGTAGGATCCAGCTGGTAGAGCACTTGGACTTGGCATCACCTTTGCTCTTTTAATAAGAGTCTATAGTCTTAGAAATAAACAAGGTCTTTTGAGAGCTACAGTAATCTCATCAAAATGGGACCTCCTCCCCATTAATTATCCTACAGTAGCTCCTTCCTCTTCCTCCTTCTCCTCTTCTTCCTCCTTCTCCTCCTCTTCCTCCTCCTCCTCTTCCTCCTCCTCCTCCTCCTCCTCCTCCTCGAGTTACTCCTCCTTTCATTTAGTGTCTTGGTTCTTCAATGTAGTCTTGCCATGTAAACTAGGCTGGCCTCAAATGTATAATTTTCCTGCCTCAGTCTCCCAGAATACTGAAATTATAGCTATGCACCACAACACCTGGCCTAGGCCCTGTCTCTTAAAGATTATACCCCTCTGGAGACAGGAAGATCAGGAGTTCAGAGATGACTTTGACTATACGGAAAGCACAAGGCCAGCCCAGGTGGCCTGAGTTTCAGGATGCCTCTTCCACTATGGAGTTCTAGGAACCCTGGCTCAGTCTGTCAGCACAGTCTGAAAGTTCTCAACTGTGTGAGCTTAGCTTGGCAGAGTCAGTAATTTGGAGTCCTGGATGTAGTCCTCTTCCATGGGACCCTGACTCTAGCCTGTGATGGAGACAGAAGCGTGGACCTACAGATTATGTGCCAGGGTCTCTGGGCAAGTGTTAAAGGATTACATTTGATGGCAGTTCATTTATTTCCAGACGTTTCCAAATGTAAAAGCCCAGTGAAGCCGATGAGAGGAACATTGCACACCTTGACAAAGCCTCTCCCCCATTGCCCTCTTAACCCCAGTTATAACTGCCTACCAGGTATCAACCCCGAAGTTACAGAAGCCATGAGTAAGCTAGAAACATCTAGAAGCTTCAGCTAGATCAGGGCAGGACCATGGCAAACAGACAGCACCTCTGACTTTCCGCATTTACTTTCTTTTTTCTATCCAGCTGACTTGAAAAATCCAGACCTTCACCAGCACGCTCACCACATTTGATGATGGACTAATTTAGACCAGCCCCAAGGACTGTCCCACAGGGCATAGGAATTCAACCTCAGTTCAGAAAATCCCTGACATCTGACGCAGGAGGATTTGTGGGGTTAGTGGAAATTGCTTTCTCCTGCTGGCCAGATTACAGACTGCGGCTTCATTTGTGCAGGAGTAAACATCCTAATAACAACACAGCAAGGATGCCGTAAGAGAGGACTGGCAACGGCTCCCCACCAGCTCCTTCTCCGCCTTCTCACAGCTTCTTGGGAGAGCTGTTTGACTGGGAAATCTATGTTGGCTGTCCAGAATATGAAATTTGGCATCTTCCTTTTGTGGTGGGGATGGGTTCTGGCTGCTGACAGCACAGTGCACTGGCCGGGAAGAGAAGTTCATGAGGCGTCTAGGAAAGGCAGGTGAGTGACGGGGAGGCCAAGGCCTGGGGGAAAGAATGAAGAGCAGGTGCTGTGTGGTCCAGTCTCAGGCAGCAGCATGGCCAGATCTGTGTGGAAGCCTCTCCCCTCTTCCTTCCTTCTCTTTCCCTTTCTGGAAACTGGAGTGGTGTTTTCCCTTGTAATGGTACTACATTTGACAGTATTAGCATATATTCTTAAATTTGTTAATTATCTTGGATTAAAAAAATTCTGGAAAAGAAAATATTGTATGTTTTGAAATGTTCAAAATGTTTTGAAAAGCAAGGATGACTGATGTCTGTACAGATTCTCAAGGGACTGATGGAAGTTTCGATCTGGGGGGATGATTTTGGTAACTATTTCTGTTATGAATGTGGGACTCTTCCCAGTCTTGTTTGGGAAGAAAACTGTTTTCTTCAGGCCACACAGCTAGCAGCATTGGTATATCAACCCTACCTGCAGCCTAGGAGAGGCTAGGATGGGATGTGCTGCCCTGGCAGTAGCCACTAAGCAGATGGAGCTTAGGCAGCCAGAGTCCAGGCCTTCGCCTCACCTGGCTCCAAGGTCACACTGGCTTCATGTGCTGTTTATCACACTGACTGTGTCGGTCAGTAAATCAGGCCCTGGAGATGACCAGGCCTTGCACTCCCTCTTTACTGATGAGGATATGGATGAAGACAAGGTTGTCTTCTGGTCTTCAGTGTTAATTTCCAGTCCAGCCTGAGTCTCCCTTCTATTCGGATGTCAATCCCCAGAGTGAAAAAGACCAGATAATGTGAAGGGAGGCGTGTCTCTCTAAGGTCAGGACCCTGTCGGCCCCTGTCTTGTTACTCTATGCTCCCTCCTGAGGTCTTAGTCCCCCCCCCACACCAGTTCCACAGATAAGCTCACCTAGTTTCTGTCCGCTTCTATGATGTCACACAACCAGAAGCTCAGACATCCAGCATGCACAGTGAGCCGGGGGTGGGAAGGTAG
>LOJH01023057.1:6414-19654 GCA_001685095.1 Ellobius talpinus | reverse complement strand
TCTTTATTAACCAATGAAAGCAACACATAGACAGATGACCCTCCTACATCAGCTCCAGTTCCTTTCATGGATGGAAACATTTTCTACATAGACTAAGGCTTCTTAGACTTTCCACTCATTTTGGCCTGATTATGCAACTTCAACTATATAAATTAAACATTTACAAGTAATAAATCATAACTTTATTTTAAAATAATTGGTATGAATATAATTTTACCATTTACTAAAGTTGAAAACATATTTGCATAGTAATGAGATAAAAGTGTAATATAGATGTGAGTGATAATCGAGTTCCTTCCCTGGGAGAGGTAAAGAATTGAGTGTCAAACTAAAATGTTGTGAGATAGCAAAAGCCCTATATGCTGTGTCTAAGGGTTTAAACAGCTGAAAGCAGTAATGTTTCAGGTAAGCAGGTGGTAACTTCTAAAAGACAACTATGGAGTCTGGGGCTGCTGTACCTGATTATGTATAAATATATCCTTACGATCTCAGTGGTATAAGGCTCTGAAGTGTGGATACATGCCTGTGGTTAGCAGTGTGTGTGTGAGAAATGGGCTGGCAGCAATGATGGAAGAGACGTGGTGATTTGTGAAATCCCTCCAGTCATACTGTGCCCACCATGCACCCCACACTCTATAAATGCTTTCTGTGTTTCTGCGTAAACTCAATAGTTATTCTTACCCGACTTGTTGCTTTTAATTGTCTTACAGTATACAGTCTGATTTTTTAAAGATGAGCCAATCCCCTTCAGTTTAAGTAAGGCTGATGTCTTGACAGTTATTGTAGACTGAATATGCAATTGATTATAAGTATTCTTTATATTTATTTATTTATTGAGACAGGGTCTCTTTATGCAGCCCTGACTGTCCTAGAACTAGCTATGTAGACCAAACTAGCCTTGAACTCACAGAAATCTGTCTGCCTCTGTCTCCCGAGTGCTGGTATTCAAGGTAATAATTTTTCTAGGTAAATATTTGGTAGAGAGTAGAGTAATGTCACTTGCAAGAAAGCTGAAGAATTAGACAGGACATAGGAAGATCTCATTTCTACTTACCAACAGGGTCAAAGAACCTTAAGTCTTGTATCTGGAGACCTTGTGCCTTCTCTCTTCCCTGTTATCCTGCATCTTATATACCTTTCTACCTCTGATTCTCTTTCCCTTCTCTCCATTGTGTTAGTCATAATCAGCACATTCCAAACTTCCATGTTGGCATCTGAATGTTTTAGTGTGGAAATAACTCTACTGAAAGCATTTGACTTGATGAGTTCCACAGTCTGTCTTTCTAATTTCCTTGAACTTGAAAACTCCATCAATACTAATGTTATGGTGATCACAGCACTCTGGTGTACTAAATAGTGGTCGAATTCACAGTTGCTTTCTGAAACCATAGTGCATAAGTAAAGAAAGAAAAAGGAGTCTGAGATTAAGGACTCGTAAAGCAGATAATGGGTTCAACCAGTTTTTATGGTTATTTTATTGACACCTGGAGATGAGTGGGATGCTAGCGCCAAGAGATTCAGAACTTGACTCAGGTATGCCAAGGTCACTCACCAAATCGTTGATTTGTTCTCTCCTTCATTGTCGTGATATCTTGTCCATTTCAGTAATACTTTATTGATCTATTATAGTTCCCGTGTAGCTTGATGAGAAATAGGTGATGTGTGGGACCCATGGAATTCCCAAACATGTATTCTCACCATAATAAAGAATTAAGATAGTAATCACTGTGAGAAAACTGTGATTTTTTAAGAAAACAAACTTAGCAAAGGCATTCTACCAACTGTTCAGGATCAGTACTGTACTGTGGGAGCTACTATGATCTCCACATACAGCTATGCGAGTAAGAGGAATGTTATTTAGCCCAAGATCAAACAGGCAGCCTATGGTGGAGCCCATCTATGGCTCTGCTGTGAAAGCCTAGCACCAGTTCTTGTTGCTCCAGGGCTGAACTACTGCCAAGCCAACCCTAATTCTAAATCACTTCTTCACTGTGAACATACTTGCAAAGAGAAAGTGACTTGATTGCTCTGTCTCAGGATATTTTATTATCTGACCTATTCTTTAGAACAAAAGTCACAAAATCAAGAACTTTTTCTTTTCTTTTTCACACTTGCAATTCAAATAGCAGAAAATCAGTAAACAAAGATGTTGACAATGATGTCAGGAAGTGGGGTGGTCAGATACTTTCAATCATTTTGTTTTAACTGTCACTAAATCTAAAAATCTCAATATTGTTTCACTTAGTGTCATGAGTGTACCTTACAAATATAGCTCCTAAGAATTTAATTGTATGCAGGTTTGTTCTTTGCTTCATAGGATAGTCAGATGTGACATAAGTTTAGAAATTCCTGTTTGGATTTTAGTCTGCTTGAATAGACCAAGGACAGTTCTGTAGAAAAGTTCACAGAATGTCTGACTGGCATGGCACCTTTCACAGGCTCCACCTGAAAGTAAAGGCGGCTGGATCTACTGTGCTGTCTTATGCCTCCACTACCCTGGCTGGACTGGCAGAGGATCAGCTCTCTGTCCATGTCGCTGACAGAGGGTCTCATGATGAAGAAAGCATTGAAGAGATAGGAAGCCATGGTGAAGTTTGAGAAGACTTTCATGAAGATTGGCACTGAAGGAAAGACTTGATGGTTCCCTCTCTCCTGCCCTTATGTTGTTGTACGATAGGCCAGCACTGGTGACACAGGGGATGCTCTTCAATGCTGGTAATAGGAATTGAGAAGGAAGAAGTTGGCTGAGAAGAAAAATGATTTAGGTAAGAATATCAAATGTTGTTGACTGTCTTGTAAGACAGGAAGTTTTCTATCCTTTAGCCAATTTAAACAGTCATTGTGATAGGTCATTTCAATAGTCATCATTTCCTTCTGAGGAGATGAAAATTCATAGTCAAACATATTTTCATAAAGGAAACTGTGTGGATAAAATAGTATTTTGCTTCTTTTTTAAAAATCTTCATGTCATTTCCAGACCCTAGTCACAGTGGGAGAGTGCCCTGCTCTTGAGCTCAGTCAGAGCTCTCTAGTGTAGCAAAAAAGTGGGGTTTGTCCATTCACTTTGCAAACTTTTTTTGTTTTTTTTGAATAACTGATTAGTTGCAGGTGTGAGACTAGACGCTGCACATGAGACATGCGCTCTGTCTCCATGCAGCTTGCCGACAGACTGCTGGGCAGAAAGACAATTAAGAACCACAATAGAGCACTCTAATGAGTCTTGTGATGATTTTTTTTTGATAGAGAATGAATTTAATAAATAATTATACTCAGAATTATGAAATCATGAGATAAATGAATATAATGCCTGTGTTATAGTCTAATAACCATAATTTCCTCCTATTTCTCTTTGAAAATTCTTTTTATTGTAGAAAATTTAAGGTTACACAAATGTAGTAAGAATATATTATGATTCTCTTACCCCCACAAATCTTGAATATCCAGCTCTTGAGTCCTCAGCTGTGGTCAGTGTGGCTTTGCCTTTTTCTTTAGCCCTCTATTTGTGTAATGGTTTTGTTGCCTGTTTTTCTTTTTGCAGATTCTGAGCATCTTGTAGTGAACAGGTTTTTGTGTGTGTGTCAATGGGCTATGTTGAACATTGTTTTACTTCTCATATTTATATTTTTTATTGTGTGTGTGTGTGTGAATGAGTGAGTGTGAGTCAGTTTGCACATTTGGCTAAAGAAGTGTATTTGATTACCCTCGAGCTGGAGTTGCAGGTTGTGATCCATCTGTTCTGGATCCTGGGATGCTAACTCAGGTCTTTTGTTAATACCAGAAGTCTCTTAACTACTGACACATCTCTTCAACCCCTAAAAATTATTTTCTAAATAATTTCTATCCTTTATATTTGGCCAATCTGAAAGGTAAGAATGTATGAATGTGTTTGAACAAAAAGGCCATAAGATAGTTACTCAACTTGAGGTTCAAGATTGAATAATACAACTTCTAAAAAGCCTTCCTTTCTTGGCTTTTGCTTGTCTGGTGGAAAAGGTATGGAGTGTAAGGAGGGAGGAAAAGAAAAGAGAAGAGAAAAATCCCTTCATTATATGTAAATATTGAATTCTTTCTAAATAGAATTCAATTAAGTTAAGCTTGATAAGAAAAGAAGTTGCAGTAAATATTTGTGTCTATGATACACACATGTGTGCATTTGTATAAATGCAGCAGTCTCAGGCTTTTTAGCAACTAAGCTGACTGCAGAATTGCATGTAGGAATAAGCTTGCCAAATCCATTGGCCCTGTCTTTTCAGACCTCATCGCGGTCTGTGATGAGGACATTGTATTCCATAGTACTGGGTCATGCTCCCACAATTCATTTCTGAAAATGGAATAGTTTTTCTCGTGTAGCTGGAGTGGAGGTGGATTCTTTTTGGTCTAGATCTGATGCATTAATCCTATAGAACAAGTAGGGGAAGCTGTGTGTAAGTCCTGACTAACACACACAGCCCTCTGCACAGTTTACTGCTGAAAGCAGCTCAGAGATGCTGGGATTACCTTCTCTCTTCAGGCAGAGCAGTGGCATCCAGGGGAAACCAGGGCAAGTGGTGTTAGCCCAAGAATATCAAGGGAAGGCCGTTGTTTGCCTAGGATTATATGGCTAACATCTGAATGTGCTCTGTAAACTCATTTCAGTTTTTAAACATCTCTATTAGAAACTGGGGAGTAGGGAATTTTGATCATCTTTATCTCTGAATAAATGGTTTCAGGTGGTCCAGTCAGTGGGGGAACTGAGCCGAGAACTCTCTCTCTCTCTTTTTTTTTTTTTTAACCAGATNTCTCTCTCTTTTTTTTTTTAACCAGATGCTGCTGTTTTTATGTTGGGCCAACTATGTGGGGAGCACTTCAGGGTTATTTGTATGAGTGACCCTGGGGAAGACTCCAATCTTTGCAGAGTATGTTTTCTGGATGTTGGGGTTGTGAGGTCTTTGGAAGGTTGTTGTATGGGAAGAGTTTAGGACATTGTGTGTCTGGAAGAGTTAGTAAAAGTTTACATATGTCATCCCGCAATAGAACCTCTTTGCTTTTGTTTAATCAAAGAAAGTGATTGTCATTCTGTCTGACTGGAGCACACTATTAATGCCTTGTGTGTTTTTATTATGGATAAAAGCCCTTTGCAGACCCAGTTGCAAATGAGTATTTTCCAGAGTACTTAGCATTTAGCAGTTAAGACCATGAAGTTAAAAGTGAGCTCAGGTATGGACCGTGGGCTGCTGTCTCTCACCCATTCCTTTTGCTGACATCTTGAAGCAGGGGTGATAATTTGCAACTTTATGATTTGGACATCATGCTTCCTAGCTTACCAGTTTTCCTGAGTTTATTTTTACCTCATGAATTTAATAAAGTAAAAAATAAAATACCTTTTCTACTTGCAACTTGGACAGTTAGAAAATAGAATCGTCTTGTAATACAGAGAATCTGAATGGAAGCTGCCTGCATTCATATATCCGTTTCTGCTATGACTGTGCAAGAGGTAGGGTCTTTTTCCTTCAGCCTCAACTTTCTCTTCTGTAGTTTGGGGGAGAAGATAGTGTTTGTATGATAAGGCTGTTATAAGACCATTTGTTAAATGCTTGGAATAATGTCTGGTACATAGAGTTCATGTAAGAACTAAGTTAAATATTGTTATCCATAACATTGTCACATTTTTTTGTCAGCAATGGACTTCATATAAGGCAGTGGACCTAGGGTGTGATAATGAGGTTTTATATTCTCATCTCCTAGTACTTCCCGTGTATCTTTTCAAGGGTTAGAGATGTTTCATGACTCAAGTGCTCGCCATTGCATCACATCGGTTGATAGCCTGGAGGCATTAGGCTATACCACATGGCACCAGTATGCAGCAGCTCTTACACAGAGTGTCATTCAGTTTACCTTACATTGTTCCTACAACAAGGACCTTGACCCTGACTGACTCATTCCTTAGAGCATAGCTCCACTGCTAGTGATTTGTGGATGTATGTTATGTATGTGAATATAATATTACATAGCATGTACATATCATGTTGTTTAAGTGGCACATTATTGGGTATTTAGGTTATTACACTTTTTTTTACAATGAGAAGTATTTCTGTATAAAAAAACCCTTCCAGTTTCTAAAGTATTCATAAATTCTTTCTATGACCAATTTTTTCAATCATAATTTCTGGCTGAATACAATGTATGTACTTTAAAAATATTGTCATAGTTTAGACAGAATTTGTTGAGGGATCCAAAGTTGCTCACACCCATGTTTTAGGAAACTGTATATTTTAACTTTTTTTCAATATGGGGGATAAGAAGCCTTTCACACTTAAAAAATTACTATTATAATAAATTTAATTTCAGTTGCAGGATGGATTGATTATTTTTATTTCCTTTGGTTGTTTGTGTTTAAATAGGAAAGTGTAGAGTATTTTTCTTTGCGTAAATACTTGGTTTAAAAATTTTAACTACTTTCTTTTAACCAATATTTCCTCCCCCTACTCTACTTTTCTCGCACTGTTTTCCCCTAATTCTTCCATTTGCTTTCTTTGCTTCATTATCCAAATTAAATCACTCTACTTCTGGATTTTTTTCAGCTAAATTATAGTGTAATAAAGGTGAATATAAAATACCACAACTAAAACATTCATTACATCATTAACAAAACAAGAAGTGGGACTGGGGATTCAACTTAGTATTAGAAATTATGCTTGGTTGGGTTCAGTCTCCACACACATACACCTGGTATATAAGAAATTTAAGTGGAGTTTGTATAGAAAGGAAATATCTTACATTTTACTTTTTAGTTCTAGAACTGATGTAATAAGATTTATTTAAGCTTATGTCTAATCAAAGAGTATACTTTTGTTATGTTGACTGATATTCTCTGCTCTTCCTAGCATTTTGGCAGCTTCTCTATTAATTTAGTTGCAGAATGAACCATGAAACTACTGGTTTAAAATCACTGCGTGTAGACTTACTGAGCACACACCTGGGTCTTCCTGCTCAGTCATCTAGGTTAAAATAAGATGATATGTTTTTCTTTGAATGCATCTGTTTATGACGAGCTTTACTTTATTGTTCCTCGGCTGGTTAGTTAAGAACAGTGCACAGAGACTTCCTTGAGGACTGGTCTTTAAGCACCGTTCCTGCATATAGACCTGATGACCTGCACTTCCTGATAATGGAAGTAAAGCGTTTCATGCATCGGATCTTCTCATGCATGTAACCTCGTTTTCTACTCCATTTATTTGATAATTGTTTCATCATTTGAGATTCAATTTGTAATAGCGATGAACACTCTTTAATATTTTCCTAATAAGGATTAGTTGGAGAGGTTAATATGGTCAGAAATTTAAAGAAGCCCAGAGTCATCTTAATGAGTGTCAGGTAATTAACCTACATGAATAGATTAAAGAAATCGAGCAGGCATGCTGATGGGTTTTCCTTTCAAGTTCAAATTTAGAACATCATCTTTGTGGTGGTTAGGGCTTGCATATTAGATGGTGATTGCTATATTGTTTCTTAATATATAAAAGGCTTAATTGTGGGACCTTATTAGAACTCCTCATCAAATTTGATTAATGGAAGAATGATTATGCTGTGTGATATGAATTTTGAATTCTTTGTTGAAAATTATATCTTTAAGATAAATAGATTCCCCCAAGTGAATTTGTTTGTGAATTAATCATCAGTGCTTAAATATATAGGTCTCTTGTTACAAGAAGAAATCATAATGCTGAATTTTATCATTCATGAACTACTTAAATAAGGCTTAAGAAAATAGGGCAACACTAGGAATTCATGATGGCTACTGTTCAAACCTTGATGAAAATCCATCAGTGTCAGTGGTCATTGTAAGACTTAAAAGACGATCTAGAAGTCATCCCAAGTGATTCTGAGGCAAGACTTCATCAAATTATTCAAACATTTGAGTTTATCTTCTCCTGAGGAATTTGAGAAACTTGGAGAAGTTTCTCCTTGTTTAACTATTTGCAGTAAAGATGGTGTGTCTTGGTTCTGCTGTCCTGGGTTGGTGTGCACTTAGCTGGTGATTCTTGCCTCTGTAATAGTGGCAGTTTTAGACCTGGAACAGCTCAGACCACAGGTCTTCTGGTTTGATCTCCTTACTGAAGAGAAAGTGACACCAATTTGGAGGATGAGAGCAAATCTGGATTTTTACCATAACTCTGTCATTTGATGTTAACTCTTGCTAACACTTGTTTTGTGCAATGATATCACAAAGAGCCCTTTCCCATGGGCACACCAAATGAGATGCTTGTGGAAGCACACAACTCTGCTACTTAATACAAATATAAGATTCTCCTTGATGCTTTCTATATGAAACTTCTCTTACTCCTAGGTAAGTCTCATCTAAGCTGAATGAACTCATTTTAATTGACTATGATTTTCAGCATTAACAATTTTCATCTTACTGGAAATCTGTCTCAGATATTGTTCTGTTGCTGTGAAGAGACACCACGACCAGGGCAATTTATATAAGAAAGCATTTAATTTGGGGTTTGCTCAGGGTTTCAGAGAGTTAGTCCATGATCATCATGACAGGGGTCATGGCAGTGAGCATGGCAACAGGCAGGCAGGCATGGTGCTGAATTAGTAGGTAAGAGTTTACATGGGGATCTGAAAAATGGAAACCGAGAGAGAGAACGCAAGTGAGACTTGGCCTGGCTTCTGTAACCTCACAGCCCACTTCTAGTGATGCACCTTCTTCAACAAGGCCACACGCCTTCTCTCTAAACAGTCCACCAACTGGGAACCAAACATTGAAGTTTACCAGCCTGTGAAGGTCAGTCTCATAATATGAAACTACCACATACCCAAGAACCTTATTAAAATCACAGCATAAAGAAATATGATGAAAATCTGACTGGTACTGAAATGAAGGGAAGACAGTGTTATTATCAGTTATACACACACCCTTCCTAGTATGTGGTTAGTCAAAATGCCAAGTTAGTCAAAAATGTGGGTCCTGGTGTACATTATGGCTTGTGTCTTTGTTCTTTTGTCACAGACTGCAGTATGTACATCTCATTAATGAAAGTCCCCAGTTATACAAGAGACTAAGTCAGTGTATTATGAACTCTTCCAGTATAACAAACTTTATGCTGATTGTTTGTCTATAACATACAAACAACCCATGTCTCTCTTGCCGTGGTTAGAAGATAACACATTACACAGGATGATTGATGTTTTAAGTGATTTGCTGTCATCTAAATTTTAGAAAATACAATCAATAAACAAATATTTCAGTGAACACAATTATTTCCTTCACAGATACTCAATAAATATTCTTAATCAAGCTCTAGAGGCAGGATAATTTAACTAACCCCATAATACATATAGGTTACCTTAGATGCCAGGTAGCATTTATCTCCTAAAGTCTCTGAATTCTGTAACTGTATGTTCTCTTATTTTATGTTTCTTCATTTAGGTTTTTAAAGTAGGCTATGGAAGTTTCTGTTCAAGAACTAGAAAGTACAGATGGAGCAGTCTCTAACTCAGAAAAGTTAAAAATACTATATCCTTATCACATATCCTGAGGCATCTAATTTAATTTCCTTTTATGCCTTTCTGACTTCTATTTTATTAAATTTATAGTCTGCCAACATCTTTGAGAATTTTCTTAATTTTTCTGGATTGACTTTCTGATACTGTGTTTTGATTTAAAGGCAGTACTTTAGCTGTATGTGAACTATTTTGTAGGTTGTCATCAGATCACCAGTATTATTTCAGAAACCCTCTTAAAAACTGGCTCACTGCTCATTGTTGCTTTGGTTGGGGCAAGGTTGGGGCTTGGAAGAAAGCTGAAGCGTCACGAGGAATTGTTGGTCTTCCTGAGATCTATGCGGAGCCAATAATGAAAACAAGGCAAACTTACTCCACCAAATAGGCAGTTATTTTTCTTAAATTGAGACATAGGGCACTTTTCATATCTTTATAATCATGTTAGGACATAGGAGAACCTTCATACCTGTCAACTCCATCCTCATAGACAACTGCAGCTTGCACTTGGCACTCGGCTGTCTAGCCACAAATGACGTTTGGCAAAGGGGCAAAAGGGCCAGGAAAAGTATGTGTGCCATCAGATAAACCTGATGGGAACGTGGTGCAAAGTCTTCAAAGTACAGGGAGCACTTCCAATTTTCACTTTAGCAAAGACTTTTGTATCTTTGAAGGGTAACCCCCCTGGACACTTGCTTACATGAGACTAGTTGATTTAGTACATTCTTTTTTGAATTCTTCAGGATTTTTGGTGTTGTTTTTTTTATTACTGATCCTCTACCAACTGATACATAGTAGGTAGTTACTGTTTGCTCTGATGTGGAGTGTTTTGGTCATTTCTATTTAGGTTTGAGTAGCAGCTGATGCTGAGGTCTCACCAATGAGACAATGATGTCCATCCTTAATGACTTCACCTTCAAATCTCTGAATGTTAACAGTGTTCAGAAAGCTTGCATGTGGAAAGCAGAATCGCCAGTTCTATGTCTTTGATATCCTGAGTGTTTGCCCTCCCCACAGAGAGCTGAACAGTGGGCCTGAGATTATTAGCATGTTTTAGATTCTGTACTGTGGATGAGTGTTTTTGTTCTAGAATAAATTCCTAGTGGTAGCTCAGTCACACAACACAGTCTCAGAATTGGCAAATGTTCTATCATGCAAATTAAACTTTTAAATAATTGCCAATAGATACGTTGAAGGAAGAAATAGGCATCTGAATATATATTCAACTATTTCTGTAAAACACTCTGAGATTTAAAAAAACCACTGTTTTTAAAATATTTTGGGGCCAAAATATTGTATATATGCAAGTCATTTCCAATCTGTTTAAAAATGAAATTCTGTTTTATCCCCATCTTTTTCATGTTGTGATAAGATTATCTCTGTTTTGGAGAATCAAGCCAAAATATTTCTGGTTCTCTTCTGAGTGCCTCTTTCCAAAGGCTTTTGGTGTCTTCTGTGCTCATTAAGCAGTAAAAGGCTCATGGCAGCTGGAGACCAGTGGCTTTCCAGACTGGCTGCCCATTAAAATCACCTGAGCTGCTCTTCCCAATGACTGTTTGGTGTGGCTCTCAGAACCTTGGCCACTTACAGAGCTCCTGGGGCTGTTTTGATGGCAGCCAGAGTACAGAGCTAGGGGAAAGTAGGAGATAAACCACACTGTAGGTTTTCTGTAAGCTGCTCATTTTATGGGGAAACTATCCTTTTGGTTCCTTTTTGTTGCTGGGGTATGATTGGGAGTCATAAGATCGATTACACAGTGGCCTTTGGTCATTTATATTCAGACTTGAATAGTGCTTGATGCTGGCTGAGGCTGATGAGACAGCTTTTTAGCCAGTGTGTTTATCATTTTAAAACATGATTTCCTAGTTCTGACTTTTCAGATGACTTGGTGCCTCCCAACCTTTTATGTAAGAAACAAAAGGGTGATAGGACTTACTAAACATGGTGGTGTTGGGCCCCTATGCTCAGATTAAAATTCATTTAGGGAGAAGTAGATAGCTGAATAGCCAAATAATTTTGGTATAGTAGGGTGATCTTAAGAATTCTTAATAAATATGGTATTCCATTTGCCTGTTCTAATATAGCAAACTGAAAATTATTGGCTTAACAAATGTATTTCATTCTATATATTCAGATTGTGGGTAAGGGATGTGGCAGAGTTTGAATGTGATAGTTTTCCAACCATGCAGTGTCAACTAGGGTCATTTGGTAGGAGCTCTTCTGAAGCATCCAAGATTAATTAATTCAAATGCTTGGCATTTTGGTACTAAAGGCTAGAAGGTAGGCCCAGCTGTGGCCCCCACCATGTCATGTTGGGATATATTTGACAAAGCTTCTCACCATGACATTTATTGTGTCATTTGCATGAACCCTCAGGGGAATTAGGCACCTGCTGTAAGGCTTCTTGTAAACCAGAATCAGAAACCCCTAACATTGCTTCTGCATTGATTGTTGGGAATGAAAGTCTGAAAGACAGCCTTGATGCAAGTAGAGGGGAGTTATTTGTGATAGGAATAGAAAAGAACTTGCAGCTGATTTTCAGCTCCCACTCACTGAAGTCAGAAGGCTGCTGCTATAGCCACACCACAGATAATCTGCAGGATTGGTTCAGAGATTAACTCTCCAACTATAGAAGCTTGCTATCTTTTACTTGATTGCTTTCAGTCCCTTCTAAAAAACGTGTCTGTCTGTATACTAAGCTCCTTTTCTTTGACCCATCCTTTTGAAGTACAGTGGTGACTGTGGAACTCTTCCCTAAAACTACAGATGGGGCTGACCCTATTCCCTATGACAGAAGACTTCTTGGGTCATACAGTTCTGTGTGTGAAGGCAGGACACAGTGGTTCTCACCTCTGAGAGTCTGAATGAGAATGACCTCCATGGGCTCATATATTTGGATGTTTGGTTCCCAGTTCATGAACTATTTAGGAAGGATTAGGAGGCGTGGCCTTGTAGGAGGAGGTAGACTTTGATGCTTGAAAAGCCCATGTCAGATCCATTTTCACTTTCTTTTTGCTTCTGTCTGGTGGATAGGATGTAAGCTCTCAGCTTCTGCTCCAACATCATGCCTGCCTGCTTGTTGGCTTGCTGCCATGCTCCCTGCCATGATGATCATGGACTAACCTTCAAACTATGAGCAAGCTCTCAATTCAATGCTTTCATTTATAAGTTACCTTAGCCATGGTGTCTCTTCACAGCAATAGAACAGAGACTAAGGCAGCAGCTTCACAGGTTCTGGAGAGAGACAACTTGGGTTCAAGCCTTGTTACTGCTACTGTCTTATGTCATGGCCCTGGATAGTGCACTATCTCTATATTTTGTCATATGGGTTATTATGAGAATTAAATGAAGAATATACAGATAAAGTCCTAGAATGTGCAACAACATTGGTGGTAATTTAATTGATGTTCTTACTAAGATTTTGTGGCATGACAGTCACAGACTCATGGCCTGTCATGTCCAGCCTCCTTTCCCGTGACTGGACTTGTACTCATGCTGCAGCCTCTCTCAGCCTCTCCCATGCCGTCTGCATTTCCTGTCATCTCCTTACTTACACAGCCCTCTCTATAGTAGACCCCTCTCTTTAGAAAGGGCTATTATCACAAAGTGTGTTAGAGGATTCTGAATGTGGGGAAATTGGAAAAATGCTCTGCAATTCACTACATGAGGCAAATTTTGCCCCCCAAAATCTAATATATATTTTTTTCAGGGTGATACTTTGTATTTGTCTTTGAGTTTCCCCACACATATAGCA
>LOJH01023054.1:0-19655 GCA_001685095.1 Ellobius talpinus | reverse complement strand
TGTGGAGAGAAAGACTAACTTTCTAATTTTTGTGTTTCTAACAGAGTCTCAGGCTTAGCCCAGACCTACTGGTTCAAAGTCTACATGTTAGCAGGGTCTGTGGATGACTAGGGGGGTCTACATCATTCTGAGACATTGTTGGTGGTTGGGTGTTAATTGCAGAACTGTCTCAGAGGTTTTCTGGTGTAATAGTGATAATCATTTATAGCTTTTTATGTTTTCTGCTTCTACATTTCCAGTAATATAAATCAGTTGTCATTGGCTAGATAAAATACTTTAATAGGGAAGCAGCAACTCCAGATAAAAACAAGCAAATGGTGGGCCTGTAATCTCGGCTATTTGAGAGGCTGAAGCAGGAGGTCACAAGTTCAAGGCCTGCCTAAGCTGAAGAACAAATTCATAGCCAACCTAGGAAAATAGTGAGACCTGTCCCAAAATAAAAGGTAGAAAATAAAAAAGCTGGAGTTAGACCCCAGTGGTACAGCTGGATGTGGTGCCACACACCTTAAATCCCAGTACTTAGGAGGCAGAGAGGCAAGTGAAACTCTGTGAGTTACAGACCAGCCTGGTCTACTTTGCAAGTTCTAGGACAGCCAGGACTACATATGTCTCAGGGGAAAAAAAAAAACAACCAAAACAACTTCAGTTGTGGATGGAGCATTTGGTAGCATGCACAAGGCACTAATTCAATCCCAAATACTGAAAGAAAAGAAGAAAAAAAAGCTTAACATCAGTCAGATAAGTCTGAAGGCCGTAGTGACTATTATTAACAACGAAGTATCACAATATAATTATATATCAAATAATAGTATTTGGTTAAGGAAGGACCATGTATAGGACAATGGATTCATAAGGTTATATTACCCAATGATGTCATAACCACCTTTATTTGTGTACACACTCATTACAAGTGTTCACATGACTATGAAATTACCTAATTTCTTAGAGTAATATCCTGTTGTTAAAGGAAATGTGCCTATACTTGAAAACTGATAAAAGATTAGATCTTCAATGTTCCCACACCCAACAAAAGAATGTTAAGTATGTAAAGTAGTGGATAAGTTAATTATCTTATTTTAACCATATTGCAGTGAATACATAGATTAAAGCATCACACTTTATCATATACAATTTTTATATGTCCATAATAACAAAGGATGGGGAGGGGCTGCAAGAAAAAAATGCAGGGACAACTTTGATATTCAAAAAACCCTGGGTGGTTGTGGAAATGGGCTACAAATCATTCTGAGCCCCCCCACCCACCCAGCAAGCAAACAGCAGTAAGAGGGGATTCAGAGTATCCCCACTAAAGAGCCCCTCTGTCAGAGGTAGCCCTTATACATCCTTGTCCCCGTGGGTAGCATTGTACAGTATTAACCACTGCAAACACACACACAAGGAGCCTGAAGGCTGAGGCCAGAATGCAACACAATGAAAGACACAGTCCTAATAGCAGGTCTGCTTCAAGGCCTCTAAGCTTTGTTTGACCTGCAGGTCACCTGTAGAGACTCAGAGGAACAGACAGCAGTTAGTTTATGTGTAGACATCGAAATAAAGGTGTCCTCCTGTAAAAATAAATGAAAGTCAAGAATAACAGGCAAAAGAAGCCCAACACAAAAAATGGGCTGTAAGGTTCCTTGAATAAAAAACAGTGAACCCATGGTGTCAGGCCAGTGGTTATCCTCAGGGTCAAGAAACTGGGGGTAAGGGGAGCTGAATGGAGCCTCTGGGGTGTTGGAAATGCTCATTTTTTGATCTGGAGGCTAAATGTGTGCAGTGTATAGAGACACTTCATCAAGCTGTGATGTGTGTACTTTTCTGTATAAGTAGTATAGGCCAGGTTTGTTTGTTTAATTAGCAGCAAGAGTCAAAACCAAACCATTTTTGGAAGATGATCTTTAGAAACACCTGAACCCACCTTCTCAGGCTTCTGCATCACTGACCCCTCCCTGCCCATTCTTGTCCTGTACCTGTGGCATAAGAAGCCCATGGTTAGAACCTGGGAGTCAGGTGGTCTAGGAGTTCAGCCTAGAAGCATTGGGTGAGGGACTTCAGCCAGCCAGTGTTTCCCTTGTTTGTAGGTATAGAGGTCATCATGTCTCCTGGACCACATTCTGGCGATTAAAAGCAAAGCAGGAAATAAAAAACAGCTGGCATTGCACCTGGCAGAGCCTCAAGTCCAGTAAGAATCCTCTGCTTGCCAGGCATCCCATCCGTTGGGAGCTGAAGGCAGGGTGATCTCAAAGTCTCAGCCAGATTGTGCTGTGTTAGCAAACCCTGGGGGGGGGCGGGGGGACAGGTGCTGTGGCTTCTACCTGTAATCCCAGCACTCAGGAGACTAAGGCATGGGGATTTCTGTGAGTTTGAGGCCAGCTGAAGCTACATACTAAGTTGCAAGCCAGGCAGAGCTGCATAACAAGACTGTCTTATAGAAAACCAGAGAAAGGGACAGAAAAAGAAACCACTGTGGTTTAATGAGCCGCATGCATGTGGTACTTGCAACAAAGGTTGAGAGTGGGACCTAGAATGTTGTAAGGCAAATGGGGACAGTTTGGTTCCATCAAGATGCCATCCAGCTCCCTGCTTCTCTGAGGGAATCTCAGTGTGGCAGGAAGATGACAAAAAAAAATCAGATGGCACAGGCAGGCTCCAAGCCCATCTTCCAGAAGCAGGGCTTTTGACAAACATCAAGCAGAAATGACCACAAGAGCATCTTGTGTTTCCACTTCTTCTGTTTTGCTGTTAGGCAGTGAGACAGGGCATGGGGAAACATCTTTTACGGATTTCACTGAGCATCACAACAATGGAAATAGAAATAATACTGCTCTCACAGTCATGATACGAAGCACTCCTAGCCTGCAGTGTGCCCAGCTCTGCACTGGAAGCTTTAGGGACATCATATCCAAAGCAGCCCTATGAGACAGGCACTGGTGTTATCCCCATGTACAGATGAGTAGACTGAGCTATCAGGGCTAATGAGAGGACAGAAGTTATCCTACACTCCTTCGGTGGTTAGCCAGGGAGGGCTAAGGACCGGCCTACAGTTCTGCTCAGAAAACCAGATGGAAACATGGACAGGGTGGGATTCAAGTTGGCTGGCCCAGTACTTCTTGTGCCTGGTTGGTAAGTTCTCAGAAAGCAGAACCAAGTATGATATACCCCCACCCCCATTCCCTGGTTCATGGCCTGGAGCCAGACCCTGTTAACTGTATATGGCCACAGATGAAATTCAGCCTTCCTAACAGGTCATAGTGCCTCCCGGAGAGAAGAATGCCTCTTTCCATGTGACTTCTCAAAATGTTGGACAAGTGACTGTTTATCTGCACAGCAATCATTCCAACCAGACCTGGTAGGCTGGTGTCCACCCCACCCTGTGGCCTCATAGAGCAGGAAGGGTGGCCAGGCACAGATGTGCATGGGGCTTCCTCCAGAAGCTTCGCCTCAATGCATCCTCACCCCAAATTCCTTTCTAGTCCCAGGATTCGGTTCTTGGTGATACACAGCAGAATCGTTAGCATCATAAACCAGGTGATTGGCTGGATCTACTTCATGGCCTGGTCTGTCTCCTTCTACCCACAGGTGATCCAGAACTGGAGGCGGAAAAGGTAACTTGCCCAGCTTAGAGCTGTCCCTGCAGACCCTTGTGGGGCTGCAGGAAGACATCCCTCTACATTCATCTCTGTGCAAGTAGGGTGGGGTTTCCCATGCTATGTATTCAGTTCCTTACCCAGTTTAACCCTTCCCTGTGAGAACAATGACATGGAGCTTCTCAACTAAACTGGGTAGGGGAAATTCTGCCCTGAAGCTCCTTGGCCCTGGAAGGCTGGACATCATGTCATACAGCCTTTAGCCCCAGAGACTGTATAGCTCTCCTGTCTTCACACTGGGTCTCAGGTCTCTTAGGGGACTGCCAAGCAGTGAGCCAGGGAAGTGGGTGCTCTCTCTCCCCTAGAGGCCTCCAGGAGGTACCTCTGGAGTATAGGAGCAAGGAGGGGATTGGCTCTCAAGAGGGCCAGTTGGGTGGCATCAGCCATGGTAATGGAGAGACCTCTAAGGATGGTGCTGAGGCCTACTTTCCCATGTACTAGGTGCTATGTCCCCTCCCATTCCAGGGGTTCCCCGCCTTAACCCTGCCCTTTTTTCCCCTCTGCCCCCCTGCAGTGTCATTGGTCTCAGCTTTGACTTCTTAGCCCTGAACTTGACTGGCTTCGTGGCCTACAGCGTTTTCAACACTGGTCTTTTATGGGTACCCTACATCCAGGTACAGCATCGCTTGCTCCCTACAGCCCACCCAAGCTGCTTCTCTTCACCTCTTAGCTTCTCCTCACCCCCCAACAGGAGCAGTTTCTCCTCAAATATCCCAATGGTGTGAACCCTGTCGACAATAATGACGCCTTCTTCAGCCTGCATGCAGTCGTTCTCACCCTGATTGTCATCCTGCAATGCTGCCTATATGAGGTGAGCGATGAGGTCTGGTGACCTGGCCTGCCACTGATGTCCTAAGCCAACCCCCACCCCATTCTACCTGCATGCCCTGAAGGAATGGTGGCATGATGGCCCCCAGCCTTTTGTGGCAGAATGGATTTGGGGTGGGCTTTCCTATCCTGTCCCTGGCTTAACTGAGGGGGTGTGTCAGGAAAATGGTGTTTTCTTGGGCCAAGGCTGAATGAGGTTCTTGGTAAAGGGAAAGACAAGATCATCACCATGGCATGAGGGAAACTGTGAGTAGATGGGAATGGCCAGGGAGCCAACTCCTGGGAGGTCAGGAGGAGCCTGGATTCAGCTCTGTCACTGCAAAGCTATCTGGGGTTTCAGCATGGATTGAGGGTACCTAGAAATCCCAGTGTTTCACAGGAGCACCCCTGACGTGAGCTTTACCATCACCTCTCCATAATGTGGCACCTCCTCCCGTCACAAGACCAGTGGGGGCTGTGACTTTCTCGAAGCTCCTTGGTTTTCTTGCACCTTTGCTGTGATGCTCTGCTGAAGGGGTCTCCCTTTGGGGCCATGTCTAGAGAAAAGCTGCAGTGGGGGACAGATTCCTAGATCCCCAGGTTTCTTCCACATCGTGGCATGAGCTATCAGCAGGCTAGATGAGGTTTTGGGCCTCCAACAGTGGGATTTATGCCCTGCACTGTTTGCTCCTTCAAATGAGCTCTGAGGTGTCCAGTTGTGAGGAGGTGGAACTTGATTGGCAGGGGCTGGAGGACCCAATATGAATGGAACAGGAGAGCTTGACTGTAAAGGGCGGGGCTGTTGCTAGGAATTCCACACCTCATCACAGCCCAGGCTTGATTCACTCACCACCCAGATAGAGACCAACAATCTGTAGGTTTGGTCTCCTGCCCTGGCCTTATGCAGACACAGCCCTAGTGCTCTTGACCCCCTTTACACAGGTTACACCAAGGCCAGACTTCTGCCTCCATCCTGCACGTCTGTCCAAAGCCACCCCTTCCTGAAACCATGAAGCAACCTTTGTGTCCACATCTACAAACCTCATCTTTTTCTCATCCTCAGCGAGGCAACCAGCATGTGTCATGGCCCTCCATTGGCTTCCTGGTACTCGCATGGCTCTTTGTGTTAGTCACCATGATTGTGGCTGCAGTCGGTGTGACCACATGGCTACAGTTCCTCTTCTGCTTCTCCTACATCAAGCTCGCCGTCACGCTGATCAAGTATTTTCCACAGGTACCCAAGAGCCTTTCTGCATTTCCATATGGCTGGTAGTATGAGAGGCAAGAGGTACTGAGCCCAGGCCCTGGTCTCATGGGGCAGCTTTTACCAAGCTAAGAAGACAAGGGTGGAAAGCTATGGTAGAAGCGAGTAAACCTAGAATGGCAAAAAGCCAGTGGATACCACAGCCTGCTCTTTCCTGGAGTCTTTCCTAATAACTTAGGATTTCTCTCTCTTGCCTGCCTGCCACAATAGCCATCTCTAAGGACCAATCAGAAAAGATCAGACAGAGGAGTGAGTTGACCACTGTGGCCTTCTCCTTTGTGAAGATGTTCTCCAAGGAGGTCCCTCAGCACACTCCCCTCCCCAGTTCTTAGAGTTCAATCCAGGTCCTGGAGCTTAGACTCAAACATGTCTTCCCTGGCAAGCATGATGGCTCCAGGCTAGAGCCTGGTGTAAAGAAATGACATCCACATATGAGTTCTAGAGCCGCCTTGAACTTTCCCAACAAAGAAGCCTCAATGCTGAATCTTGTATCCATTGGCTACAGGCAAGGGTAGACCCCGAGGGAAAAAGCGGAGTTCTGTAGACTGTGGAGAGTGCCAGTTCGGGCCTGGGTACCCTGCATGGAAATCTGGCTGCTGAGCAATATTGGGAATCTAGAAACTGGATAGCTAGAGCCATGGAGGAACCAGGCTTTGTGTAAGGCTTAAGGCTGGGAACCTGAGGCAAGAACATTTGTGGGAGACATTGGGGATTATCTAGAACTGGAGAGGCAACACTAAGTATGGGACAGAATGAGAAAGATCAGGATGGCTGCCAACAAGGCCAAGACCTCCCTCCTGCATGGTAGGAAAGGATAGTGCCAGCTAGAGATACTCTGAGGGCACTGTGGGTTTGGTGAGGCTGGGGCAGCAGGAAGAGGGGAATAATGCCCAAGAGTTGGGAAGCCCAGTCAGAGGTGGCAACTTTGCCACTCAAGAACTAAAGTATTCAGTAGCTTTTTCAAGATAGACCTGACTCCACAGCTGGAGCTTGATTCCACACCAGAGAGTCTGGCTCCCAACCACATTCCTGAGTGTGGAGTTCAGGCTGAGATTGGGGACAGGATCACTGGAGCTGTGAAGGATCAAGAGTCACAGTCAGACATAGTGGTACACACCTGTAATCCTAGTACTTGGAGTATCTGGGAAGCTGAAGCAGGATCATGAGTTCAAGGCAAGCCTAAGCTACATAGACACTGGCTTAAAAAAATAAATAAAAGTAAAAATTGGAGATCTGCCTCTAAGAGGCTGAGAAGCTAGGCAGCATTCCTCCACCCTCGCCCCACCCCACCAGGGTCTAGGAGTGCAGAAAGGGCAGGGAGCAAAGGGAAGCTTCCCTTGCCCTGCATACTGACTGGAGCCTGTTTCCCTAGCTCCAGTCTGTCAAAAGCCCAGAGGTCATTGTGTTCTTTGGAGCCTTGAGTTTAGTACATGAGTGGGAAGAATCAGCAGATCTCATTTGGAGTAGCAGTCACAAGGCATGTGTGGCATTGTCTGTCCCCAGGCCTACATGAACTTTTACTACAAAAGCACTGAGGGCTGGAGCATTGGCGGTGTGCTTCTGGATTTCACAGGGGGCAGCTTTAGCCTCCTCCAGATGTTCCTCCAGTCTTACAATAATGGTGAGTCTGCCAAAGCTGCTTCTACCTAATGAGTGAAAGCACAGGAGGAAGGGGCTTCCTGGGATCCCCTAGGTCATGCAGTTTCCTGAGCAAATGGGAATCCTCACATCCCCACACACCCACCTGCCTTAAAAGCTAAAAACAGATTCTGTTCTCTCTGGCTATTAATAGACCAATGGACGCTGATCTTCGGAGACCCAACTAAGTTTGGACTTGGCGTCTTCACCATCTTCTTTGATGTTGTCTTCTTCATCCAGCACTTCTGTTTGTACAGACAGAAACCAGGGTACGAACAGATGAAATAGAACCCAGAGACCCAGTATAAACAGCCAGGGCCTGGGCTCTGGTAGGAAAAGTTGTATCCTGCAAAGGCCAGAGAAGCAGCTGGTGTACAGGGCTGGTACAGTATGCCGACAGAGAAGCACTCTCTTCAAGGGCCAGATGCCTTAAACTCAGCCTGCCTGCCTACATCCTGGCCCCACCTGAGCCACAGAGGACTCCCTCTCTGGGACAGACACCTGACTCTACCCCAAGGCTGAAAGCCAGACTTGAAGTGGTCTCTTCCAACCTAAAGCTCCAGCCCCCTGCTGGGAGGCACCCAGCCCTCCTGCATCTTGATATGCCATCTCTCTTTTCTTTAAGGCTTCAAGCAGCACACACAGATCCCGACAGCCAACCCAGACAGAAATGGGCACCAAGTTTGCAGCCGATGGCCTTGCCCCAAACCACCAGTGTTTCTGGGAGCAGCTTGAAGGGCTAACCTTACAGCTGGGAGAGCCAAGGGTGCTTCCACTGCTGTGTTCACAGGGACCAAGCGACCAGGTCCTGTGGCTAATGGACTCAAAGGTGCTGATGCTGGTGGTGGAGGGGAAAGAACTCTGGGGTGAGGCTCTGGGGTCCTTTCTCCGAAGGCCACATTTCTGATACTCATTCTATATAACTCTGCTCCAGTAACTGTAGAACATGTGGCCCAGGCCAGTGCCTGGTAAAGTATATTTCTGATCCCTAAGGTGCCTGCCAGATCAGTGTGAAGTGGACCCACACCAACGGCCCTCTGGATCATTACATACAAAGACAGATATCACAGTAACTTTGATTTTTTTTTTAACACCGAGGGATATTTTGAAATGGCTTGTTTTCTTTTGCCCTCTTTCTTACCTCTACTAAGAGTCAGAAGGAGCCCCATCTGAGTTCCCCACCCCTACTGCTCCTAACCTTACACCTATGGCGCAGGCACTCAGTACCAGCCTGTGCCTTCAAGACCCATCAGTCAATCAAGCTGTAAGAGTAGCTCCCCTAGAGGGGAGGGCAGGCTCCTTCCCCTAATCTCAAACTAGAACTCCAATTTCTTAGCTGTTGAGGAGCCTCAGAAGAGCAAGCACTCACCACCTATAATGCTTATGGGTCCCACCTTGATCCCAAACCTCCCTTCTCATTCCAAGTTGTCCTTCCTATGCCAGACGGGGAAGGAACCAGGGTGTGCCTTGAGTTTATCAATCTGCTCTTTTTGCTTTCTACAAGACTAATATTGAGGGCCTCTTATATTTCTCATTCTTGTGTAATTTTTTTGTGTTTGTATCTTGTTTCATTTTGGTGGAGTATATGTCCTTAATTAAAAGGTGGCTTGTTTACTGTCTGTACACTCAGAACATTCACTAGATGCAGAAGGCAGTTATGTTGACCTTTGGAACCAAGTCCTTGGGGCTTGGAAGACCCTGCTTACCTGTGTGAAGAAATGCATAGGGTTGTGGAGTACACTGGCTTGAGGTGGCTGCATGTTGACACTGGATCGGGGAAGCCCTCTCGGGTTCAAAATGCCTGCCCAACCAGAGTCAGGTAGGTTTGTTTCACAGCGCCTTATCTGCCAGTACCAAGGTCCCATTAGCATGGGACATCAGGCTGTGGATGTCAGCAGGAGTTGCCGGGTTCAGGGTGGGGCACGAAGCAGGGGTGGTGAAGATCTTACCCTGTAGGCTGAACCATCTCTAAAGTCCTGTTTCCTAGAATCAGGATTGTAGCCTGGTCAAGCCCATAGCTCACCTATAGGAGGCTAAGGCAGGAAGAACACAAGGTCATGGTCAGCTTGAACACAGCAAGAAGACTGTCTCAGGGTAAGGTAGGGACGTGGCTCATTGGCAGAATGCTTGCCTAGTGTACAGACTTGAGACCCTGGGTTCAACAGCACCAGAAAAAAGAAAAAAAAAGAAGTGTTATTGGGTGCTACACTTTAAAAAGAGATATTTTTTTAAACGCTGGACTTTTTCTTTAGGAGTGCTATGACTGCAAACCCAGGACTCTGAGCATGTCAGACAGGTGCTCCATTGCTGACCCACACCTCCAGCCTTCTGAGCTTTCCTTTCCACTTTCTGATTGGCAGGGATAGGCAAGCCCCTAAGTGGCATCTGCCTAGAGTTCCCAGCTCGCCATCTAGTCAGCTCGCTCCTGCAAATATCTGGGGTTTTCCCATAAACCCGAGTTCCCTCTCGAGTGGGAACTGAAGCTAGGCTGCACAAGAGGCAGATGAGGGTTTCATAGTGACATAGTGACTATGAGAAAATACACAAGACTTCCCACAACTGCCGTGAAAGGGCTTCCGGGCATTTCCACAAATGCGGTCTCTGCACACCACAGCGTGTTCCCAGTGAGGCTTCTGTGGTACCACCAGAAATATGTTTCCCAGGAAAGTAGGTCTAGGAGGAGTTGTGCTTTTCCCAGAACAGCAGGGGACAGGCTAGCCATCCTTAAAACCAAAGCATTTGTTTCATTCCACCCTCCAAGACACCTGCCCACCATCTCAGCAGAAACCCCTAGGAAACTTCCAGCATTGTTTATTGGGCACAAATGTTGAGCATGGGGTAGCATCATGCTGCCTCATTTCCATAGTAACCAACTGGCTTAGTCACATGCTACAAGTTGCTGCTTCCAGGTGTGTGAATTAGTAAGCTAAATCCAAAAGGATAATTGAATTGGCTTTTCCAAACAGTAAGATAAAAACACTTTGTATCAAAGTCGTCACTTTAAAAAATACAAAAGCTAAATCCACAGGTGTAGAGAAAAAAAAGGCAATCCTGAGAGCTGCCCTGAAATGTCAGTCTTGAAACTTGTATAAATTGTTTAAGCAGGCAGATCCTGGAGAGGCCAGTACCCGCTAGGGAAATGAAGGTAGTGGGAGCCTGCCCTCTTCCATCTAGGTGGCCTTCATAGAGTCTCTAGCATATTTGGGTCCAGCTCCAGGCTGGGCCCCATGACTGGGGAAGCATGGAAAGAGGCACTGAGGAAGGACAGGGCCAAGCCCTTCAGCCAGAGAAAATGGGGAAACATGGCCCTGCCAGGCATTTCCAAGCTTTGGCAGCTCTCAGAAGGTGTTTCCTGACTGCCCAGCCCCTGCTGTGGCCAAGTAGTAGGTCTCAGGCTGAGCCTGTGGTCACTGTAGACTGGATACTACTCTAAGCCCTCATTTCCAATCTTCAGCCTCCAAGACAGAAAGCTAGTCCCATGGCTTCAGACTGGGGTTGAGGAGTAGGAAGGTTGGCTTGGACCTTGGGATCAGCTGTTACCCCTCAGAGCTGGGGCCCAGCACACAGCAGAAGCCAGAACAAGATACAGAGCGTGGATGTGTTGTCACTACAAAAAGGTTGATGGGTACAAGTCAAGACTGTCACTGACTGCTAAGACAGCATGGACTGCTGTACCGCCTTCTGCAGAGACTGTCGCGTCACCAGCAGCCGCACCACCTCCTCCGAGCGTTTGGTGAGCCGCTTCCGAGCCTGATCATGAGTGACCATGGTCATGTCCCAGCCGTTCACCTGGCCCAAGGAGAGAACACAGGCTACCTCAGCTCTTTGCCCTCTAGAACAGTAGTTCTCAGCCTGTGGGACGCAACCCCCTTGAGGGATGCCTAAGACTATAATGCATATTATATATGTATATCATGTTTCATAACAGCAAAATTAAAGTTATGAAGTAGCAACAAAAATAATTTTATGGTTGGGGGTCACTACAACATGGGGAACTGTATTAAAGAGTCATAGCATTGGGAAGGTTGAGAACGAATGCTGTAGAATCTGAAAGCAGGGTTTTGAGGGGCCCAAGCTACTCAAGCAGGCCCACAAGGTAATATCTCATTACATAGTGGTACACAGAGCAGCCAGCTTCTTTAGGGGCAATAACAGCATGGCTTCAGAAACCCATCTCAACAAGTTGCTCCTCTGGGAAGCTAGGTTAGCCCTCAACCCCAAGTGCTTCAGCCCCTCACCCCCAAATCTTGTTTTCCTCCTTTGGGACAACTGTACCTGCATGATCTTGTCTCCAATCTGCAGCCCAGCGATTTCAGCAGGGCCTCCCTCAGACACTCGTGTGACGTAAATGCCCTGCAAAGAAGCAACCCAGGTAAAGCCCTGTGGTCAGTGGATTGGCCGTTTACCCACGGAGCCCAGAAATTCCTCTGTCCCTGTGCCCACCTTTCCCACCAATACATGCAGCTGGCATGGACTGTGCCATGAAAGCCAGGGGGCCAGGGTAGCTGCCCCTGAGATGTTCCAGCCTGCTGATGGCCACCTCCTTCCTGCTCCTCCAGGCTGTCTCAGCATGCCTTCTACTTAATCCCATCATATCCTTTAGGATTGACTAAGAAAAAACAATCTGCTCTTTCCACACAGGCCCAGGAAGAAAAATCTGCCACCTCAGGCTTCTGGGACTCTAGTCTCTCACCTTGTCTGTTTTATCTTCTGAGAAGGGATTCTGGGAAGGGTCCTGGTCGATCCCACCTCCAATACTGAAGCCCAGGATTAAGTTCTCACCTTGACGCAACTTATGAATTTCAACTCTTTGCTGGTAAAAGAAAAAGCAAGTTGTTGAAGGTAAAGAGTAGGTGGGTGGAGAAAGATCTGATCTCTGCACCCAACAGCAACCTCAGGCTTCTGGTCAGCTTAGAATTATGCCAAGGGGTTGCGGTTAAGGGCCCTCTACAGAAATCCAGCTGGTGACCTGTCTGGGAGGTTGGTGGTTGGGTCTAACCCCTCCATACAGCCCTTTGCCTGCAGCTTTCCCCACCCACTTTCCATCCTTGTTCAATAATGTATTGAAACAGGGTACTGTGACTGCTATAGGGAAGATACCTGTATTTCTGGGGAGAGGACCACCCAGAACAGGAAAGATAAAACCCTGAGAATACAGATGCCTGCTGTAACTCAGATTGGCTGATTGCTGAGCAAGCTCTCCAGAGATTATGAAAGCCAGGAGGTGCATGGGAGAAGTAGGGAAGAAACTTGCACAGAAGAGACGAGAAGGGCTCCCTGGACAATGAGGCTGGTATTCACAGCACAGGACACAGGACCAGGAGGTGAGAAGGGATGAAGGATGACTGTGGGGTGTATCCCTGGTCATATCATCTCCCCAATCCTCAGGTCCTCTTCTTCAGTGTAAGGGACAGTATTCTAAGGCTTTCTCAGCATGCTCTGGGGTTGGGGTCTCTAACTGTGTGGGCTCCTTTGAGAGCCCTCAGAGAGCATCCTTCAGCTACCAGAGGTTACCTCCGAAATTGAAGGGGTCACTTGGGGGGCAGGGGGATCTCTGTGAGTCTGAGGCCAGCATGGTCTACAAGAGCTAGGTCTAGGACAGGCTCCAAAGCTACAGAGAAACCCTGTCTCAAAAAAAAGCAAAACAAAACAAAAGTAGGGGTAACTTTCTAGACTTGAGAAGGCTTCAACAAAGGAAGGATCATTTGCACCCAGCCTTAAGAAATGATAGTGCACCACCTGACCTTGATCTTGAACCTACTGGAGTTCAGAAAGGAGATAGGGCAAGGCATTGATGCTACAATGATCACTGGAGTGGGTAGGGGAATGAATTTCTCATGGGTAGGATATGGAGGCATGAAGGCATGAGCTACTTAGAAGTGACCATCCACAGACAAGGACTGATCCTGTCATCTGTCTAAATCAGTGGCTCTCAAACTGTGGGTCATGACCCCTGTGGGGCGAACAACCCTTTCACAGTCACCTAAGACCATCAGAAAACACAGGTATTTACATTACAATTCATAACGGGAACAAAATCACAATTAGGAAATAGCAAGGAAAATAAGTTGAGGGTTGGGTCCCCACATCATGAGGAACTGTATTAAATATTAAAGGGCTGCAGCATTAGGAAGGTTGAGAAGCAGTCTAGATGAACATAACCATTACTCAGTAGGGGACCCAGGTAGAGTGCAGTGTAGTTGGGAGTGTCAGGAGCCACCTGCAGACATCACTTGCAGAAGGCAGATCTCTGGGGCCAGAGTTCAGGGGAGGGAACAAAATGACTGTAACAGAATCAGGATGTGAACTGTACGTGAGAGGGCAAGACTAGGGACAATTCAAGACTAGGGACAGAGGCCAGATCTGCCTGCTTATGCTCAGGCATGCACCTGGCACTAGGACTGCAGGACTGTGGCCTTACAGCTTTGAGAAAGACCTGACTGGCCTGCCGAGAGGGAAGAGGAAGAAGAAACACGATGCCTAAGGTGCATTCACCTGGGGCTTCCTGCCCAAAAGTGTAAACTGCCCAGACCTATTCTCATGCACCTCCCTTCACGGCCACCAGCAAGGTCCAAAAGGCAACAAGGCCCTGTGACTGACTTACACGGGAGAAGTCAGGCAGCAGAGTGGCTCTCCCTAGGCCCTCACCTAGGGAGGTGCACCCTCTCTTTTCCAGATAGAGTCAAGCCTGGACACCTTTCTGGAGCAGCTAGAGAGAGATCCTAGAAGTGGTATGAAAACCAGCTGTCCACTGGCCCAGCAGTGTTTCCTTCTAGCCAGGCCTGAGCTGGAGCTCTAAGCTCACCCTCCCATGCCACCTTTGTCAGTGGCTTCATTGCCCCCACCCTTTTGACTCTGGGTGCTCTACAGCACACCGGTCTAACACGGCCATGTCACTACAGCATATTGACTCACACCTGTGACTCCCAACACCTGGAAGGCTAAAGCGGGAGTACTGCCAGAAGTTCAAGGCCAGCTAGGGCCTAAAAGTGAGGCTGGGCACTGGTGCTTCGTGGAGGTTCAGCAGACCCACCTCTGCCTCAGGGCTGGACTGCAGGCTCCCTCAGTGAACTTGGTGTTTAGATCTACACCCCTCCCCCTTCTTCCCTTTGCCTAGTCAAACGCAACTGATGTTCAAAACAAGCCCAGAAGGCGACCCTGGAAAGAAAAGTCTAGAACGTCAAGTGTCACACACACAGGAACACGCACTTTGAACCAAGGGGCTGAGTATCTTGAAAAGTTCAGAAAATCAAGTTTAGCTATCGAGGGGGTCGGTCCCCAGAGCGAGGCCGGATGAGAAGGGGGAAGGGGCGGTTTGGACAAACTCTAGCCAGTCCCACCCCCTAAATCTACGGCTAGGCGGCGGCGGCAGTGTGCCGGCTGGAGCAGAGGAAACGCTTCCTCATTCCAAAGGCTGCGACTCACTCACTCTCGGACGTCGGCGCCCGCCCCCCGCGGCCGCCCAGCTGGGAACACGGAGGCCCAGGGCAGGGGAGTTTTCTAACACTCCCACGGACCAGTCTTTCTCCTCCGACCTCCCGGTCGGCGCCTGCCAAAAGGTATTCGCCCGGCGGCGGCAATGCCCGGGATCTGACCTCTGCTCTGGGTCTCGGGCGGTTATTAGGTCCCAACCACCTCTCCTGGCCAGGGAAGGCTGCAGCACTGCTAAATAGAAAAGGCAATTGGAACTCTGGCCACCGGAATGCTCGCAGGAGCCCCGGGTCCTATGCTTTCTCCGCCTGTCTAGATGTCAGAGATTGCCGCTCTGCAAAATGGGGTGAGCTAAGAGGAGAAGGAGCCCGCGCGAGCGCACTCACCACTACGGCGGTGACAGGCTGGCCCGGGATGTAGGACATTTCGACTCAAATGTGAGAAGCCGACAGCGCCCGGTGAGACCCGCAGCGAGAATGCCCAAGGCCGCGCCCTCCCTGGTTAACAAAGGGCAGCCCTGTTCGGCCCGCCCCCTCATGAATACTTAATAAGTCTCCAGCCAATCACCAGCTGGACCGCTGCTCGGCTTTCGGGAGTCCGGGGACTTGGGTGCATTAGTGGGGCGGGAGGGGGAGCGAGCCCGAGGCGCTAGCGTGAGAGGGCGGGGCGGAGTTAGTGCGCCTGCGCAACCTTAGCCCTCCCAGCAGCCTCCGGCACAAGATGGCGACGTGGGGCTCTCCGTAGTTTCTTGTGTGAGGGAACACGAGGGACTGTGTGCCGCTGTGTTCCAGGTAACTCGGCGAGCCTTTCGGGCGTGTGCGGATGTGCCGCCGTCCCAGGGCGGCTCGAGCCTCAGCCTCGGCGTCCCGTGGATGTCAGAGGCCTAGGCGCGGTGTCGGAGTCCCAGGGGAAGAAGGCGCCGTGCGCCCAACTCGTCGGGCGCCACTTGTAACTTGGTTTTCTCCGCAGTTCCGCGTTGAGTCCGCGAGAAGGCAGAAGCGGAGCCCCGGCGGGTGCGATGGCCGCGGTGGTGGCCAAACGGGAAGGGCCGCCGTTCATCAGCGAGGCAGCCGTGCGAGGCAACGCCGCGGTTCTTGATTACTGCCGGACCTCAGTGTCAGCGCTGTCGGGGGCCACAGCCGGCATCCTCGGCCTCACCGGCCTCTACGGCTTCATCTTCTACCTGCTCGCCTCGATCCTGCTCTCTCTGCTCCTGATTCTCAAAGCGGGAAGGAGGTGGAACAAGTATTTTAAGTCAAGAAGACCTCTCTTTACAGGAGGCCTCATCGGAGGCCTCTTCACCTACGTTCTCTTCTGGACGTTCCTCTATGGCATGGTGCACGTCTACTGAAATGAGGGCAGGGGTGACTTAAAAAAAAGAAAGATTGGCAGGACTCTTGCCAGCATTTAACACCGTGTAGACTTATTTAGTTTTTAAATTGTTTGAATTCGCTGCTTGTTCTGTACTGTTATAATTTATATCTGAAGACAGCCTGTAATATTCTTCAGATTAAATGAAGTGTGACACCTTGTCGTCGAGTTCTTTCCTGCCTTGATGTTTAGCCACGCTTTGAAGTCGCCAAGATTTGCTCCCTGGAGAGCAGGCACTAGTCCATAGCCTGTAATTTTCTTGGATTTGCACCTAGTAGATCCAAAGGGACCTCTAGGGCTTACAGGAGAGAACATAACGTTAACATCTTAAAGACTGTTGACGGTTCATGTTATTAAGCGTCCTCTATGTGCGGGCATTGTGCTGTGTACTTCCTGCACCAGCTATGTTTTAATCCTAGCAATAACTCTGGAGATGTTGCTGTTTAACTCCTGTTGATGCAGAACCTGAGGCTCAGAGAGGTTAGATGTCTGCCTGCGGTGGCTCTTCTGGGAAGAGGCAGAGCCAGAATCCAGTTACAATTCTGTTTGCTTGTACCGTATTGGATGAAAGTACCGTTCTAGCATCTCTTCCCACTAACCACTGCTTTCAGGTATGAATGAAATCAGTTAAGTTCCAGTTACCTGGTTGTGGCTAGTTATCTTTCCTATCAGAACAAAATACAAGCTATTTTTCTAAAATGTGCCCTACGGCAATTAAATAGGTTATTTGGACATTTAATCAAATGAATCTGTTGCAAGTGTAATTTATGTTCTATATGACTATATGTTCGTTCGTAACCCTTTCGAAGGAAAATTTTAGAATGAAATACGTTTCACTGAAAAAAATATAATTGTGTTAGATGTGTAATGAGCATGTTGCACGTGGAATTTATAGTCTAACTGGGGAGATTGGCATTATCTGGTTTTACAGACTATAAAAGATGCCATGAAAGAATACCCAGAAGCACTACGTCTAGATTAGGCTTGGAAATGGAGTCAAGGAAGACTTGAAGAAATAACATGTCTGATACTGAACGGTTAAACAGCAGCTGAATAAAATAAGGGAAGAGGCTACTTTGAGAAGAGAGCATGTAGCAGAGCCACAAGGCAGGAAGGATGTGGCCTTTTATTAGACCGTGAGGTAGTCCTGACCAGATCATAGAAGTTGGCCTTGATGCCATGAGCATCTAGGGGAAGTCTTAGGAAATTTTAGGAATGTGAATTGGCTTTTAGTTTTAAGAAAAGGATATGAAAGATTGAATTCAAAATCTCTTTTCCAGACTGTAGATGGTCTGTGTTCACTCAGTAGTGCCCCAAGCACACAGTCCTGAATCCTGGTTTGGGTTCTGGGCCACATGCTTGCATCTCATGCCAAGAAGCTGAAGTCACAGTTTTACCTTCTTGTCCCAAAGACCCCCTCTTCTGAAGATCCTGACGTGCATGTTTATAGAGCAGGAGCTTCTCTGGGAAGGAAGGGCTTGACTCGTTCCTGATGGATTCCTACTTGATTTAGTGATTTTCCTGTTGTTGAGCAGTAAATGTGTTGGAAATGTTTAAAACTGAAATTCATTTCCTATTCATTTTGAGCAGATTTAATACTCATGGGGCAGAGGGAAAGTTGATTTCAAATACTTCCCAGCATTTATCCAACGAGAAGTACTAGTTTTGTCAGTCTTCCTAGTCTTTTATAAATTTTTATTCTTAATGTAGGTGTATTTGACTGCATGTTAGTGGGTATGTGCTCATGAGTGCAGGTGCAGCAAGTGCTCGTAGCCACTGAGCCATCTCCTTCCTTGTCTTTTAGCATCTGTTCAAGAGGCTCCTTGGGGCTAGCAAGGAGACAGCAGATAAAGGTGTCTGCTGTCAAGCCTGATGACCTGAGGTCAGTCTTCAGGACCCACATTGTCAAAGGGAAGGACAGACTCTGACCTTCACAAGCACACTGAGGTGCATGCACACCTACACACACACACAAATTAATTTTAAAAAATATTCCCATGCTTTGAATCTCTTTGCATACATGATAACAAGGAATGTAATACATTTGTTATTATTGCTTGTGTCTGCCTCTTTTTATCTAACCTTACATCTTTTCCCCTACATGGGGTAGCCATGAAGGGGTTAAAAAAAAAAGAGGGACACGTTTAAAATTGATGCCTTTTATTTTAGAAGTGTCCAAAAATACATGTCAGACAGGTCCCAGAAAATGCCTGCCACCTTGGCCCATTTGTTTTATCCTCATTGAAGGGAAGAATCACCCTCTGAGGAGAGTTTGTCCCTTGTGGGGAGGGTGTGGGTAAGACTAAGGGGATCCCTGTTCAGATCTGAAAGTTGCTGTGATTAGGGACTGTGGCCCCCAGCTCAAGCACCTGGAACAAGGCATGTTCCACCTTTATGATGGCCTCCCCCACTGAGAAGAACAACTAACTGATGGAGGGCAAAAGGCAGCTATGACCCTAGCACAGCAGTTTGTGATTTCATGACTGATCCATGTCACATTGATAGCACCCAGTATATCAGCTGGCCCACATCATGGTGCTCCCAAAGGTATGAAATAACTTTTAGGACAATCCTAGATGGCCCAATTTGGACTAAGGACTGACACACAATTCATCAGATCCTAGAAGATCAGAATAGAAGGGGACTCGTGGGCAATGGCTGTAGACAATAATCCAAGCAGTGCCCAGAAAGAAAAAGTGTTTCCCCAAAGGTTGGGAGTTAAGTTCCTGACTCATTTCCTGAGTTAGAAGCCTCATTCCACCTGTGGAGGCTGTAATGGGAGGATCACGAGTTTGAGGCAAGCCCGGGCTACAGAGGAAGACCCTGGGAGGTTTTGGTTGGTTAGTTTTTGTTGTTTTGTTTGTTTTGTTTTTAATTTAGGCAGCTGGCTTCCATAGATGGTTGGGCTGTATTATATCAAGGTTATGCAGAAGGCAAGAAGTTGGGGGAAAGAGGGGCACAAGGCAGCTTTGGCAGAGTGGGCATCCCTGTGAGAAGTTTTAATAAGATCCCTGGCCTTTCTAAGTTTGAGCCTCCTAAAAGGATCCAAGAGTCGACCTAGCTAAGTTTGCTAGCCCAGAAGGAACAGGTTAACAACAGATTTGTCAAGCAGTAGAGTGTAATGGAGACCAACAGATTAAAAGAACACTTCACAATGACCATGGCAGCAACAACCCTCCGGATTGTTTTCCACGTGGGATTCCCTTCCTTCCCTGTCACATGGCAGGTGGCTCCTAACCTTTCGGATTTAAACTGTCACTCCCTTGAGTACACTTACTCAGGCTGCTCCAGGTTAAAACTTCCCCTATTTAGCTCTTGACAAGTGTGACCACGTCATGGTTAAGATTCAGCACCCACCAGATTGGAAGCATGTGAGGGCGGTGGCCTTGTGTGTTGCTCACCAGTGTCAGGGTTTAGTCTGACGCCTGACAAGAAAAGGACACATATGAGCTCAGTACTTACTGACAAGAACTAGTAAAAGTCATTTTCTTTTTTTT
>LOJH01023053.1:10689-36413 GCA_001685095.1 Ellobius talpinus | reverse complement strand
GACCTGGTACCAATTTTTCTGCAGTTTATCAAACACTTCCTAAAGAGGCAAATACTCTGGCTAGCCAAAGCTTGCAAAAATTCCGGCTTAATTTTTCTCTATCCAAAACTGAAATATTTCTAACTCCACAAAAAGCCAGAGCATGCATTAGGCAGAAAACAACCATAGGCAAATAAATTTCTGTTTAAAATTAGCGCACATGCATGTGCTATACTTAGTAGGGGTAATAGCCACGCAGAAGGAGGAAAGAAAATGGATTTAGACTCTGTAAGCTTTGTGGTGATTCTGAACTGAGGTCCTTGGCAACTCCCATTGGGAGTGATTGGGGATAGACCTTTTAAAACTAATGTGAGCATTGCTACGTTTGTTTAGTACTGAGTTGAGTCATAGTCACTTTTTGCCCTTAAGGATCTTAGAACCTAATACGGCCCCATTTGTACCCGAACTTTAGTTTCATTTTCTACACATCCTCATAGATTCCCTTCAGCATTTCCTAATCTATAGGCTTCACAACTATTTCTGGTGAAAACAGACCCTTCTCTGTCTCCAGCAGCTCCTGTGCCTCTTGGGAAGGACTGGCACTGCCTGGGTCCCTCTGCTGCCCTCTCATGGCTACAATTCTCCCACCAACATCTCTGTAAAGGCTAGAAATGCCAGTGGCTTCATTTATGGTGTGTGCCATTATAGATGATAGGAGTGGAAAAGAAAAACTTGTCAATCAGTTTTAGGGGCAGAGACCCTGGAACTGAACAGTTTTAATTCTCTTTCTTGACTAAAAGTTGGAAATATCCTTGGTCCTGTCTGGAGTTCTGTTCTTACCAGGGGCCAGGAATGCCAGGGAGAGGCTTGCTTCCCGATTGCTTATTTCTTTTCCTAAGTGAGCACAGGTGCCTGGAAGGTGAGTATAAAGTCTGTCGAAAGCTGAGAGGAGACCATTCTGGGTGGGCCAACTGGTCTGAATGACTCACCCAGGTTTCCACCATTAGCCCTCTACAAAGCCCCAAGATCAGCACCTCAGTGGTACTCCATTTCCCGGGTTCAGCTCCAGCTACACAGGATTTCTACCTCCTTTCTTTCTCTTATGTTCTCCAGAAGTAAACTTATTTCCGAAACTGACCCTCTGTAATCCATTAATTTCATTCCCTGACGCTCTAGATCAAAGGTGAAGCTACTGACTCTGAAATTTTTCTGTGCCTGTGAGCTAGCTCCCTAAGTTCTGAGTGAAGCCCTTCCCAAGGTGATAAAGCCTCCACTGAGCTCAACGTCTCCCAGCATCACCCTTGTCATCGGTGGGCTTTCCAGCTAAGGAACATCCCACCCATCTAACAGTCAGTGTGCTAGAGACAGAAGAGCTGGCGGTGATGTAAGATGGAGTCTCTCTCGGTCTCTGTTAGAAATGTTTCCCTGGGACAGAATGAGCAGGTGATGTCACAGTGACCTGTGTTAGTTGTGACTGATGGAGAATCAAGTGGACTCATCCTTAGACACAATGTTGAATTTTTAAATCTTTTAAATTTTAGTTTATGTGTATCCGTGTTTTGCCTGCTTGTATGTCTGTGCAGTGCTTGTATGGCTGGTTCCGGAAAAGGCCAGAAAAGGTCATTGGATCATCTGCTGTCGGAATGAGAGATGTTTGTGAGTGGATGTTTAGTCCTAGGAATTGAGCTCAGGTCCTCTGGCAGAGAAGCCAGTGTTCCTAATCACTTAACTCTCTATCCAGCCCTCTTAAACACAATTTTAAAGGACACAAATTTACAAGGACAACTCAGTCTCTGTTGCTGATTTACTATAAAAATGTTCTCAAGTGTATTCTCTTGGAGGTGTAGATTTATTCATTTCTTTAAACACACACATATTTAAAGTTTTAAAAGAGAATGCCTGCTGCCAGAGTTGTTAAGGGTTAATGTCTATTAAGAGAAAGCTGGAACCACAATAGGCTGAAAAACAGAATCTGCTTTTAGGTAGAGACATGCCATTGCCTCCTCCATAAATTAATCCAATTGAGCCAACAAACTGAGCAGCCAAGGTACCACCCCTGCAGGATCATGGGCTCCCACTAAACCACTCAACAGAGGTAGGAAGAATAATTATGCCTTTAATGAGATAATGCATTTTTCCTTCCCAAATTCCCTACTTCCTAGGGCAGTACCTTCATGGTGCCAAGTTGTTTGGTCTGCCTCTCTTTCTGAGTCCTAACTCAGAGTTGTGTAACCTTTTCCATTCCTTCCCTTTTCACTCTTTTGGGTGTTGGCCCCAGTCTGAGTATGCCTTTTCAGGCAATTTGGACTCCCTTACCCTTTCTCAAAAGCTTTCCTCCGTGCGGTGTGGCTGCTTGTCCATCCTCTGGCTGACTTCCAAGCAGGCTTAGTGCCAAGGGTCCAGCTTGCCCTCTTAGTCTTCTGCGTCTTCCTCTTCCAGGCAGGTGCAGAGATTTAAAGCTTGTTTGCTTTCGGGGTTTTCTTTTAAACTAGCAAGATTGACTTTGAGCTTCCTTTTGAGTCCATTCTTGAATCGTTTGTAAATGAGACCAAGAGCCCCAAGAGCTCTGATTTCCTCAGTAGCACACGGTGGCATGATTATGAAGGAACAGCCACAATGACCAAGAGCACTAAGCAGGGAAGTCCAGGAAAAAGGTTAGTTCAATGTGGATGGTCTGGTCAGCAGTTCATCTCGGGGTGCTCACATGTGGTTTGGGTTAAATGGACAGCAAGGAGCTATGCCTAACTGCTAAGTAGTCTTGGCTAAGGGGTGGTGTTGCCCATTGTGGTCTTGGCTCTATCCCTTGCTGCCATGTGGTCTGATAATGTTACAGAAGAGGATGAAAGCACTTCCTGGGAGGCAAGGGCCTTCTCTGGCTGCCACTAGGCCTCAGCCTTTTTCTTCCCGCAGCATGACATGCCTGAGGAAGTTCCAGTTCCCTGGGAGCCACTGGTCAATAGTCTGATAGCTGAAGGAGAGGCGCAAGTGCTTCTCTTCAGAACGTCTTAATTTCTTCCAGGACAGTTTCTGACCTCCTGAAATCAAGGCAGCTGGTGCACACTGAGAAAAGAACTAAGTCAGCTCCCTTTCTCCTTGGGAAAGAGTCATCGCTGTGCAATTATTTAGTTAATTATAACCAATTAAACTCTGAAGAGAAAAATGTGCGTCAGCAAAAGAGTCATTAAAGCATGATACATTAGCCCAGAATCGAGGACTCAAAGGAGTTGTTCAGGCCAAGGGTTTGGCCTTGAAGAAGGGTTGGACAATCCAGGAAGAAGAAAGAATGGATTCCTTTAAAAGGGAAAGGGAAGTGAGCAGCTGCCTAGTTTCACCCAATCACTGGAGAGCAGACTGCATCGCAAATACCAGTATAGACTGCAAATGATAATTCTGATTGGAGCAAGAGATAGTAGCATCATGGGAAACTCATATTAGTGTTTTATTGCAGAAGGTGGCTTTCCATAGACATAAAGAAGCTGGGAAATCAGACGCCCAAGACAAGATGAATTACACTAAGACTGTAAAATCCTTGCTCTTAGCATATCAGGAGAATTTGCCTGTTTTCTTCTTAGTTTCCCTTTCAGCTTCCTGAAGGGATACCATGAAATCTGTTGCCAAAGTTGTTTACAACCAAGTCATCATGTTTACAGGGCCTTGAAAAGCTGGTTTTATTCTTTAATAAATGAAAAACAATGCCATTGTCCCCTCCAAAATAGCTGAGGTTTTACTTGAACCAAATCTGTTTGGAAATGTTAAGCTGGTTACACAGAACTAATGTGCCTCAAGGTGGTCCATTCTCTCTGGATTAAAACCTGGGAACAATTGTGGCTCCTGTTACAGGGAGAATTACAATGGGCCATTATGGAAAGGGACAAAAATCTCTGTTCCCAGAGGGGGACTGACAAGCTGCAAGTCCCCTTCTGCATGCCAGCACAAAAGCCCGATTGCTTCAGATTGTTTGTTTATGCAAATCGAAGAGCAACATTAATTCTAAGAGTGGGGCTGTGGAGTGGTGAGAGGCTCTTGATTGGCTGGACTTTGCTCCGGGGCTGGCAACCAAAGGGACAATCCCTGTCACATTCATTCTGCACCCCAAAAACCTCTAGAACAAGCCTTGTTATTAGATTTCAGAGGGGAAGTTTATGCTTCGGGGATAGATTTTGGAACTGTAGGACCTGCAGCATTAGATCTCATCAAAGACCCAATCCCCTACATTCTTCATTGCCTTCCCTAAAGCAGACCTCAGTGATCATCATGACAGACGTTCCTGGGACACTGAGCAGGACAGAGTGCAATGGAGACAGACCACCAGAGAATGGCCAACAGCATATCAGTCAAGCCAGTAAGGACAGAGCTGATGCAGACGGGACTCAGCCATTCTACAAGGTGGAACCCAGTCTCGAAGATGTACCCACAAGGAGAAATCAAGAAGAAAGTGGAACCTCTAAAGAGAGCTTTCTACCCGAAGAGCCTGCAGGTGAGAACATTCTTCATGGCAAAACATTTCCTTTGCTCAGTTCAATTGTTTTGATTTACAAACTCCCTTTTAATATAAACTAGTATTATATTAATAAGCTGGAGCCAAGAAATGCAGACCCTTATCCCGACAGGGACTTCTATCATAAAGACTCACAATCTAGGCTTGTCTTATAGCTTTGAAATCCCACGGTTTTCTTTTCTGAACCTTGAACATTTTCACTCAGAACAAAGCAGAATAATAGTAACCACCTTCATTGGGTTGTTAGAATAATTTCTAAATGTTAATGTTAACCATTGCTATTTATTGTTAGACCACAAGTCCATTGTCGTTTGAAAAAAGAGAACTCAGAATTTTAAGATACCCTTCAGTACATGTCGAAAGAGGTCTGACTCCATAGTTCTGTATATATATCTATATCTATATATACACATATATACATAAATATATATGAGAGACTATCTTTGTGGAAGCTAATTATTAAATATATACAATCAAATTTAAAAGAATAAGAAAAGTAGAGTGATAATTTTTACTAATCCTAATTAAAGCTAAAGACATTACCTAGAATCAAAATTGATCATTTGTGAACCTTTAGCCATGTATGTTGTCAATGTTACAATACTTGTGTTTTCCTCAGAAAACCCAGAAGAGAAGCTCTTTGTCGTTCACAAGGTCATCAAAGATCTTTCTCTCCAAGAAACAAGTGCTGAGGACATGGCATTCAGAGAAGGTAACAGGATCCCCAGTTTCCTAACCTGACTGTTTGGCTGGATAGGATGAGCACACTGCATGTGACGCTTTGGATGTGTGCCACCGAGATGCGGTTCCAAGCAATGACTTCAAAATCTTCAAGCTGCTCTGGGCAGATACGTGAGAGTTGTCTTCTGTGGGTTCCACCCTACCCAGCTTTCCAGATGGCTCAAGCCCCAAATTATACGGATTGATGCGATTGACTGGCATGGTAATATGATGGCCATGTCTTGATAGGTTAGCCACCCAAATCAAGCTTTTTTTCCCCCCAATATGGTGCTCCAGACGGGTGTTGGGCAGCTTCTGGAATGGTTCAGAAACAGGTTTAGAGTAAAGCCGTCTAAAGTAACTTCATGAGTTACTCCGTGGGAAAATTATGTCTGTAACAAGTACAGAGCCGCTAAGTATTTCTTGTCAAAGAAGTGTGCCCCAGAATGAGAGCGATGTGTTCTTTACACAGCTGTGAGGCAAAAAGTACACGAAAGTAGCTATGTTACTGTGCAAGTAAAGTCAGTGGACAAGGTTACAAAATCTTCTAAATGTTTTCTTCTAAGGTGATATTATGTCCAAATAGTTTCTGAGTACAGTACAGAACAGAATCTGTTAATTAATCACCCCTTCTCTCTCTTGAAGCAGTAAACAGCTTATCTCCAAATTAAAGTCAGCATGCAGAGCCTAACCAGTTTAGTTGAGGACATATCAGGGAAAGCAGGGGACCCACCAAAGGGACATTAGAACACTGTGTGAATAGCGGATGCCAGGGAGAACAGGGAGGAAGGAGCCTGGGGATTTTTGGGTTTCTTCCTTTGCCTAGAGTAGTCCAACACTCTGCTGCCCAATATGTAATCAGGCACTGGAAGGTGCAATCAGCAGTGCCTGGTATTGCAGAGATATCACAGACACATTCCTCTCACCAGATCGTAGTCTGTAAACGTTAAGGCCCTCCAAAAGGAACTGCATAACTTTTCTGCCCCAATATTGCTTTCAATGTGACAAGTCGATCAAGGGAGAGCTCACCATTGTCCACCTATAGCTTCTTTATCTGCCAGGGAACCTACTACAAAAAACAGTTTCCTAAGATCTTGGCTTTCAATCAAGAGGAGAGTGAGGGACCCTCTCTTTGTGTCTCTTTATGGTACATGGTGTCAGCACTCAATTTATCTTGACTTAAATCCTTCCCTTTTTTCTTTTTAAATCTATTTATTTTATATCCTGACTGCAGTTTCCCCTCCCTCCTCTCCTCCCAGCTCCTCCTCCCTACTCCCCTAATGGGAACGGTTCTCTCCACTCCTCTTCTGCTCAGGAAAGAGCAATTCTCCCATGGATATCAACAAAACATGGCGTATCAAGTTGCAGTAAGACTAAGCACCTCCCCATGTACTAAGGCTAGGCAAGGTAACCCAGTACGAGGACTAGAGTCCCAAAAGTCAGGAAAAGAGTCAGAAGGTCCCTGTTCCTGCTGTTAGGAGTCCCACAACAGACTAAGCTGAACAACTATAACATACATGCAGAGAGCCTAGGTTCATCCCATGCAGGCTTCCTGGTTTTCAGTTCAGTCTCTGTGAAACCCTGTGAGCTCAGCTTAGTTGATTCTGTGAGTTTTCTTGTGGTGTCTTTCACCTCTGTGGATCCTACAGTCTTTTCTTTCCCTCTTCTGCAAGACTCACTGAGCTCAGCCTGATGTTTAGCTGTGGGTTTCTGCATTTGTTTCCATCAGTTGCTGGATGAAGCCAATCTGATGACTATTAGACTAGGCACCAATCTATGAGTGTAGCAGAATATTGGTAGGCATCATTACATTGACATTTTCCCCCTCTAGTCATGTTTGGTTCTATCCTAGGTGTCTGGATCATCCAGCCTGTGGGTCTTTTTACAGTACAAGTCTACTCTGACAGAGGCTCTGGTTTTTGTGCCTTTTATTTTTAAGATAGCAAACAACTATAAAGTCTCCTAAGGAGAATATGCCTGCTAAGAGTAGAAAGATGCTAAAAATATCTAGGAAAAACACTAATTAGTTTAAATTGAAAGATGGATTTTATTCTTGACAGTGTTGGGCCTGAGTCAAGCATATGAACAAAAGGATCATTTGTGTGTGTGTGTGTGTGTGTGTGTGTGTGTTTTCTTTTCTTTTATGCTGGGGGAAAACACAACCAAAAGCCTTCTATCATAGAAAATATCCGATGTACACTTACACGCAACGTAGAGAATATGAAGAGGAGGACTGACAGCAGCTGCTTAGGATTAGTGTGGCTGGGAATTCATGCTCGCTTCTCTCCTTCACAGCACGTGGCAACTTGGACTCGGTGACAAAAATGAAAGCCTTTGATGGACATAGACGTCCAGGGAGAGCTGTGAAGGGAGAACCAAGTTGACAGCGGCTTTCACCTTGTTTACCAGCTGCTATGGCATAGAGAGAGAATGGCGAAGCCACACACTCTAGCCGAGTTCACTGTGGGTAGATGGTTTTCCACAGAAGCCTGTCACGAGTGCATGTTCCAAAAACTCTGCTCCCTTACAATCCATTCTTATCTATCAATAAATCCTAGTGAAGTGTGTAAAGATGTTCCGGCTGTTTGGAACACAATGATCAGAGTGCTTTAAGCCTTCTAAAACACAGCATGGCACCAAATGATCTGTTCCTCGGCTGTCATTTGGAACAATAGGAGAATCTAGTGTTATACACATACAAGCCCAACATGCTCATTAGATCTGTGTCCCTAGAGGTTAGCACAGGATCCTAAGCACTGTGTGGGGCTCAGTTGCCAGCATGTAAGTTCTGAACATATAAGGACCTTTGATCACCTTTTTAGAAAGCCTTGTTAATTTTTATTATGTATATACGCACTCATGTACATTTGTCTGCATGTATGCAAGTGCTCTCTTCTTCTGCCTGCTCCCTGGATGCCAGAAGGAAGCATTGATCCTCTGGAACTAGAGTGACAGAGATATAGGCTGCCTGTGGGTGTTGGAACCAAACTTGTTTCTCCAGCAGAGCAAGTACTTGTAACCACTAAGTCATCTCTCCAACATGTCTTTCTCATGCTTTTTCATTTTTGTGTTATTTTATGTGTATGAATGCTTCGCCTGCATGTATGTCTGTGCTCTATGTGCATGCCTGGTGCCTGCAGAGGTCAGAAGAGGGTATTGGGTGGCCTGGAACTGGAGTTAGGGATAGTTGTGAGCCACCCCGTGAGTACTAGGACTGGAATCTGGGTCCCCTGGAAGAGCAGCCAGTGCTCTGAATCACTGAGCCATCTTCCCAGCCCAAGCCTTTACCATTCAAGAGACAGTGTCAAATGTCAAAGCTGCTATTCTGAGTGTGGCTAGGCGTGGGCTGTCATCATTTTCATACTAGAATAAAGCTTTTTCCTCTGAGGTATTGTTTGCATTGTCCTTGTAGGATGCGTTTGTGGATGTGAAGTAAATCCAAGCATTTTCTGAGTATGTATATATGCACACACATAAAATATATACATGCACATACATGCAGAATACAAATACATACACACACACACACAGCTTTGGTAAGAGAAAGATTTTAAGTATACCCCAGAGAACAGTAATCCTACTAAATACACTAATCTATTCAATAGAATTCCAGCCAAATGAGGTTAGGTTGTAGACATTCCTGAAGACATACAATATTCATTAGCATTTTAAAACTTAAATTCTGAGATATTTATTTGACTATATGAAATGCCATTGTTTTGCAAATTATTTTGACTGTGAAACCTGTTCGATTGTCTAGACTTAACAGGCAACCCCGAGTCATAGTTCATAAGGCAAAAGTTGGAATGTGATTGTTCAGAAGAATGTGTTAGAGTATTCCAGAAGCAGCTAGGTCCTCTGAAACCCCAGCACATCTCACCCACTAGTCCATTTTGCTGCAGGGCATCCGTGGAAGCAGATTCCTCTGAGCAGCAGTGACATGGAAGAGAGTACGCAGAAGGAAAGGATTGTCCACCAACCTTTAGAGCAGAGAGAAGACGAGAACACTGCATACCAGGCAGCAGAAATAGAATGGTTGGGGTTCCAGAAATCTAGTCAAGTTGACATATTGCATTCTAAATGTGACGAGGAACCAGAAGTTTGGGATGAAGAAATTAACGAGGAAGACGCTGATGATTGCAATGAGGATGAAGACGAAGTTCAAGTCATCGAATTTAAGAGAAAACACAGCGAAGGTTTTCAATTAAAAGAGGAAAACCATCCAAGCGAAGACTCTCCACTAAGCAGCCCCAGCTCCCAGCCAGGGACCCCTGATGAGCAGCCCATGTTAGGAAAGAAGGGAGATATCTCCAGGAATGTTTATTCCAGATATAACACGATATCCTATCGTAAGATCAGGAAAGGGAACACCAAACAGAGAATTGACGAATTCGAGTCGATGATGCACTTGTAAACCAAGCGGGACTGAGAAACGTCATGAGTGCTAAAGAAAAGCTAACTCCGTTGTGCCTTGTTTGCAAGATGCACATGTTTAACGTCTTTTCCACCATAGAGCAATGTGGAAATAACCATAGACAAAAGTGAGTCTGGTAACTTAAAATCAAAAGCTTCAGACTCATTCATGCCTGGGTGTTTGCTTTTAAAAAGTTAACTAATATAGCAGTATGTGGTAAGCATTGTCTGAGGGGCAAGTCTGTCATGATTTGGCTTCAAAATTAGCAATATTAAGAGAGACCGTCAAGGAAAAGAGAACAGTTGATGTGACTCCCCTAACTCTTTTGGTGTCCTTCTTTCTTCAGGCCAATAGAAAGTCTGGGATTAAACCCCTCCTCCATTAAACTTTTTTTTATAGATTCTGCCAATAACTTTTTTGCTTTTCTATTAATCTTTAAAAAATACTGTATCTTAAATGGTTTTACTTGGCATCTACTAAGTGAAAACTCAACAGATTGCCTTTCTAGGTGTCACCATTCAGTGAATTTGTTCACTAAAAGGCTGAGTAATTGTCAGTCAGAATTCCATGTGCTAAGTGCTGGCTTTATGCTTTCAAAATGAATTAAATCCAGTGAAGTTGATCTAGGGAGGGGCTAGATGACTGGTGAGCCATAGACTATTGGATTGTATTGGATGGTTTTATATTTGTTACTGAAAACAAGATCTTGTCTAGCACAATGAAAATAATTAAAAATAAAAATGGCAATTTTAGCACGATTTTAAGAAAATGCCTTTACTCCATTACCACACTTTCTTGCATTAACAGTATTCAAAACCATCCTCTTTGCTTGGGAATGAGAGACAATGGCAGTCATAACTGTACTAGTTACTAGAAAATGGAAATAATTATCTTCGACTATTTTAAAAGTAGGGTGTGAGCATGTATTTTTAGGGAAAAAGCTGATAGTTGTGGGGAATATATACTTTATTGGACCAAAGCCCAAATCAAGAAGCTTAAAATTGCACGTGTGCTGCTTCACGCCCACTCACATGTCAAATAATGCATTGAATATTTATGAAAAGAGTATATTTATACTCTTGGATAGTTTATTCCACAAATTTTCATTTTGTGCTCTGTATATATTGCTCTGAACTTTCTGTTACTACAGATGAAAATATCGTATGGCTCCAAATAAAAGACAATTCCTTATTGTCTGAGTGTAATACAGTCTTCATTGTGCTATTCGACCCTTTGTTTGTCTCTTTCTCATTTGGTGCAAAAGCCTGGGTGAGTTCTACTTAGATGATTGCTTATTTATGTGTACCAAATCCCACACATTCCCAATGGCAAGTTCCTTAATTCTTCCTGGTCATATAATATATTTCCATTGTATCATATTGTACTATGGAGTATTTAAAAGACTCAAGTTTTAATTTGATTCCAGTGATTCTTTTATTCTTCAAACCGATCCTTTACAACCTGACCAGGTAAGATCTGTTATCCTTAAACTGTTGAGCCTGCTAATTTCTTTTGGGACAAATGTGAGTTTTCCAAATAAAATGAGAAGAATTCAGTCCTGATTGATAAAGTTGCGTAGGAGATTGATGGACTGGGATAATTTCCTGTTTTAATGTAGATCCTTTGATCATTCCACAAAGACAACCTGTTTGCTTTCCTGGATCCTGGATGAGACCTATCATTTTCTGCTTAACTTCAAAGCACTGCTTTATGTAACACTGTTGACCTATCCACAGGTCAGCCTGTTTGTTAGATGGCATTGACAAGTTACCATGAAGTTTGCGTGGAAAGAGTAGTATATGTGGCTAAGAGGCATGACAACGCTATTAGCATCTATGGTACTCCTTAACCTTGAACTTTTTAGCTGTGTTCTCTTGCCATGCAATTCACCAATCATCAAACATTTTGTCCACAAAGACTGTTTGATGTATGGTCAACTGGGAAACCACTCATGCTCATGGATGTGGTAATGCAGTGGCAGGAAAGCATTGATAACATTCTTTGGTATCATTATGCATTGATTGGCACATCCTATCACACACAGCAGGGCAAGAATTAACACCTGGGTAGCGTGGTGGTGCTAGGTGCATATGTGGGTCTTGGTCATCTGGAAATAGCAAAGGTCTTGTCCCTATTGCATCGGATATATATTGATATATTTTAAACTTATCTGGAGCACTATTAATTGACAACTGTGCATGAAGGTTTACTTGAGATTTTGCAATTGCGATTCAAGGTTCAGGGTGGCAAGGACTCTGGTACCCGATACCTGATGGGTATTACGTGAATGCTGGAATGCCTTAAATGACTTAATTCTCTTTAGTTGCCAGATGAATGGGAATTAAAGACAGCTTTACTTCTTTGTAAAAGTTAAATTTACCTTTCATTTAGTCCATATATTTGAAGACATTGAATTTGCCAGGTTCTGTCTGTTTGTATCCATCCATCCACCTGTCCATCTGTCTGTCTATCCATCCATCCGTCTGTCCGTCTGTCTGTCTATAATTTACCTATCTACATTCTGTTAAATAAAGAACTAACTACCTGGTCTGATTTGCTTTGAGTAAAAGTTTGTTCTTTGTTTAGGGCTTGTACACCTCTCTCTTTAGTGAGTTTTTTTCCATATAAGCAGCTATTTAGACCATCAAGCAAGCCACTTCACAAAAAATTAAGAGAACACCTAATTACAGTTAATGCACATTGTTTATTTTTAAATGATTATAGGTGAAACTGTGAGGACTTTGGTGGTTAGATATATAATACACGTGAAAAGCTTCTATTACTTTGAAAGAAAATGAGATTTTGCTTTAGATGCATATTGAGGTCATGCACTTAAGCTCTTTGGACAAAATGATAGTGTTATTTCTGCATTTTTGCATGGAGTACTACTTGTGGCACATTTTTCAATTGAAGAACAGACATTAAGCTTTTCAAAGTGATCAAAGAAAACATTTAAAGTGAGTTATTCTAGAAAAGAATAAAATTCTAGAGTACAATAAATAAGAAATGTGTTTAATAATATGAGAAAAGCAACCACTTCTCTTGAAGGCCAAGCATTCATTGTTTTATAATAACAAGAAGGTTATAAAATCCAATGTCAAACATTATACCTTCCAATATTAAAATAGGATATTATGTCATAATAGAAGAGCAAAATGGTAAAATGTGTGTTCAACTCTTGAGGCACATGAGAAGTCAAAGCCAAACAATCAACACCAAATAAGCATGCACGCACACACACACGCACACAAACACACACACAGAGATAGATGATAGGTGATAGATAGATAGATNCAGAAGTCAATCACCCAGATAATTGGGAAAACACAATACAAACTGTTGACACTGGTAACTAGCTTTTAGCTCAGAAGAATATTGAAAATGAAGTTTGAAAGCAATTTTTATTTTTTCCTAGAAATTTAAAGTTATGTATTTGCTTCTTTCTCTATAAATAACCTTAGTTGAACAGAAGGAAAAGAAAAAGTCATTATTTAGAAGTATTAGCTCAAATATTCCTCCTATGAGTTTGTTCTTCCATTAACAAACCTATTAGGAAAATCAATAGCAAAATCACTCCCTTGATCTTTGCGCTCTCTCTCTCTCTCTCTCGCTCTCTCTCTCTCTCTCTCTCTTTCTTGGCCATTTCTTACAGATACTATGTATAAAACTAGAAAAAATCTTGTCAGTTTTTAAAAGAATTAAGCTGTATGTGGAATCCTACAAACTTCCACAAATGTAATCTGACTTTGCTTTCAAGACAGAGAAACTGCGGTCAGGGCAAGTCCTATTGAAAAAACTTGTGCAGAGAGTTCAGAGTAGAACATGCTGCTATCTCAGGAAGTTCCAATTGTCCCTTGCCATTGCTTTATTTCTTTATGCTGTCTCAAGATACCTAAGGTTTTTATCCCCTTCCAATTTAAAGAAGCACATGCACACACACAATGTATCTCCACACAGAAGGCATATATTTCCACAACTGATGTTTGCGAACAGTCTAGTAAACCTTAAAATATATTTAATTACCTTATCAGAAGTTTTAATCGCAGCATATAATACAAAAGCTTTATCTGTGTACTTGTTTATAACTAATAACTTTAAACTGGCGAGTAGCTTTCAATATAAACAAATGTGTTTTCACTCATTATCGGTGATTGTCATTAATAGGAACTCCACATATTTGAAATTGGTCTGCATGCTGGAAAATGGAAATTTTCACACTGGTTTGTGTTTTTACAAGGAAGGACTCACATAAACTTGCAAAGGGTGCCTGATGGAGGCAATAAATGTCAGCTGTCATCTCAAGTTAAAACAGACATTAAATTTGCACTGTGGAGTTGTTTTTACTTTCTTTCATCCACAGGCACGCCAACATCAGAGACACCGTCCACCAAGTCTCACAGAGGAACATACGTAGACACCGCAAAATTCAAGACACCATCCACCAAGCCTCACAGAGGAACATAACACTTTATGCGACTTAAGCAAAATGTCCATGAAATGAGCATTTGTCAAAAATAAACTTTCTGTACAGTAGCTTTGGGTAGGATTTCTCTTTTCCTAGGTAGCTGGCTTGCAGCAATCACTGCATACCCATGTGGCAGCTGCAAAATCTCTATGGCACCACAATCTGTAAAGTGAGCTGAGTGAAAAATCTGTGGCTCGTGTTTTAAATTGAAGGGTTTTCCAAAGCTTTATTTCCTATCCCTGTTCAAAGTGAGATACTTGTCAATTTTGCTTAAATGTTGAAAAGGACTTGGGCACTGAGATTCACAGAGAAGCAGCTCTCTATACTTCTGTTTGTCAGTTTGGTCCAGGAGGTGGTGAAGTCCTGCATCACATCATGCGGATCACTACAGGATCTATGAGGGTTGCCACAGACAAGTATATTTCAGCTGCTCAATAGAGAGGCCCAGTGTTGATTTCCTGCTTACAAAACATTCAAGAGAGACCAGAAAGCTTTTAACCAACCTCATTTCCTTATCTTTAAACCAGAAATGTGCAACACAGGGTCCTCACCTGAGCTCACCTACATTGATAACCCTATTTCTTTAAAAAGAGGATGTTCGTGGCACGCAGTAGAGGAACCACTTTTGGGAGCACCAGAAAGAATAGTCACTAGGTTTTATCTATTGTTGATGGGATGATCACATCCTTCCTCAGTGTAAGGAAGAGACAGACACCTTCCTGATCGTATGGAGGGAAGAAAGTTTTATACACAACAATAAGATGAGCACACACAAAACCTAGGAGGGTGTGTGCACTCAGTGATAATTAGTTTTTCTTTTTCCTTTATTTCTTGTAATTCTTGGTTTTTATATGAGCTATTGGGGCCTTTGCATAAGATCTGACTTTTTGTATTTGTTCTACATAAAAGCAGAAGTATTTGAACAACAAGAAGCAGGCTGATACTACTGGTGTGCCTCAGTCCCATTATCCTGCCTGGGAGTTCCTTGAAAATCATTGTTAGACACTCATGGAATTAGGATAGGCTAGGAATGCTGAAGTCTAGTCCACTCTAAGTGCTGTGCATGACCCTTTGCAATCTTTAATTCAACATTAGAAAGAAGGTTTTCTAATATCTAGAAGGAGGCTTCCAAAGCAGTGCGGGGGAGGCTAATGATGCATTGCGATCATGGCACGGGTGGTTTTGCAGTCCTGTGAATGACAGATAATTGAATGTCAGCAAGCAGAACTGAGCAAATTTGACGCTCATGATAAAAGAGCACTGTAGCAACAACAGCTGTGTCATCCCACGGGAGAGGAGGGGGGAGCTCTGTATTACTGTCGAAAAGAGAAAGCCACTGTGCATGCTGAAGGGTGAGGAAGCACTTCCAGTACTCAAGAACTTCGGATTTTGATCCAATTTGTTCTGTAAACTATTAGCAAGGCTATCCTGTGTTCAGGATGACAAGATGCACAGGCATGTTCCTAAGAAAAGGCAATAACCTAAGCCAAGCCAAGGAAATGTGAGCCCCTGATAACCTTTCCTCCTGCTGAAGAATTCACTTGGACCATCAAGTGTTCCATCAAGGGTTTGTCATTACATGGAAAAGATGCTGTAGGAGTATTTATATACTCATTTATGTCTTCTAAAACCAAATTTGGGGAACAATGCTTTAAAAATGGTGGCAGTATATCTGAGGATCCGTCTGCCCTTTCAAGGCTAGGCCCACACAGATTCCTCCATCTTAGCATAAGTGGAAAAACGTATGGTAGAAATATTATTAAAATTTTAACCTTAAATAAGTACATTATACTACAAACAAAGCCTTTGTTCTACTGAGAGTACCCAGAGGTAGCTTTATATAGTAAGTATGTCAAGGTAAAGTTTGATAGTACATTGATCAGACTGCACAGAAGAGTCTCTTGGGAACAAAATAAAAATGTTTACTTCCTTCACTTACGAAAGTGGGTCTAGCCAAAGAATGACTTATCTGTTGCTAAATAGTCTTTACTTTTCTTGTGAGGAAATTTTCCTTGGATAAAATAGACTCTCTATAGACCAGTGGGCATGGGGATGCTCAAGGTGCCTCAGTCACATGAAAATGGCACGGGTCACTCACTGTAGTGTGTGGTCACTAACTCAATTGATTCGTTGCCAAAGACTTGTGTGTTTTTTGTTTGTTTTTGTCTTTTTATCCTTCCCATATGCATATTTTTGAAAGAATTGTTTCATTTTAAAGTATTCTCTTATCTCATCTCCAATCATCAGGTACTGGATGAAGCACCTTAAAGATACTATATATGCTGTAAGTGTGTAAAGAAGAAATGTTTCCTTTCCCACTATTCATTGATAGTAAGGCTTTTTTGGTAACTAATTGGAAGATAAAATTAAGTGTCAAACAGGAAACCCAGAACTAAAATGCCCAGTTTTACCATAATAGCATGTGAACAAAGGTTTAAATCCACCAGCAGGAATAAGCATGGCCTGCTTGAAGGGGTGAAGCTTCAGCGTGAAGTTGGTTTATCCTCTTGGTAGGACCACAGTGGGCAAACTCAGACCAAACTGGTGATTGAAACAATGGAATGAATCCCACCTGAAGATCTGAAGTCTTAACCCATTAATGCCAATTGGCCTGTAGGTGGTTTTAGAGAGGCAATTTTTCTCCCAAAGTCAATTTTCCTACCAAAAGGATGATAGTAGACCCTGGTCCCTAAGCTTTCTTTTGCAACGCCTAAGGATTGGTGTACTTGACATGAGAGCTTTCCATGGCTTGCCTGTGTGATCCTCGGGTCCACCTGAGGGTTTTGCTCTGTCTTTCCCCATCAGAAGCGTCATACCCCTTTCTTATTCTGCCTGGTCTGGGACCAGACTTTGCTCAGCTCAACCCTCTCCTCAAATTGCTCATCTCATTTAAATGCATGCCTGCTTTGGCACGTTTTAGAATCTATTTTTAGCATGCTTCATCCAAGTGAATATTGATAAATCTAAAGCAGCATTTTTATTGTTTTCATGTTTTAAATTTTGTCCTATTCTGTATCATTTCTGCTTTAATTTTATCAGCTCCTCTCGCTTAACTCTGTGTTGGAATGTTCAATGATCAAGTGCAGGTCTTGTTAACACAGTGTGTTGTGACCTAACCTCCTCTCTTTGTTTACCTTTAGAAACAAAAATCTAAAAAAATCCACTGCTATGACCAGCTTTTTAAAAATATAGTATTGTTAAAAAGCACAAAACGAACTGAAAGAATACACAGAATTGATTACATTAAGTCTTCTTCCTTTTCACTTATTTTTTCCCCTACTGGGAAGAAGAAAACTTCCCAGTCATTCAGTTCAACCTCACCATTAGGAGGGGTCCTGGGGTTGACCAGTACTACTATACACTGTCAGGTAAACATGGTGATATCTCAGTAGGACAGGGTCTCTGTGCAGCTATCTGAGTCTTCCAGGTGTGAAAATCTATGAAGATGTATTTGATGAAAGCAGAATCCGGTTGGTTTAACCTCTACTCATGGGCAAGAATAACTGCTCAACAGCAGTCATGGTCATGACATCATTGTAGGTCTTCAGTTCTGGTTACCTGTTAGAGTGCATGAGGAAGACAGAGTATGCACTACAGCACTGGGCGGGACACAGACACTTCCAAAGGCCACCTAGAGCTGAAGAATTCCAGTCCAATGGTGACCTGTTTCCCTGAGTTACCGTTTGGTGCTTTAAAAAAATAATCTTCCATTCAAATGCTATTAAAATGGAAAACTTAAAATACCATGGAAAGAAATACAGTTACCAACTTTAGTCTCATTTTCACAGATAATCTGGAGGGTTAACTAGATAAACCATCTTTCTTTAGCCTTCATAGTATTGTTCAAATTTCCACTTTTGATATGGTTGCATTGGGTTACAAGTGGCCACCTTCAGGGTCTTCTGAGAAGCATTTCCTTCCATGCATAACAACTGCTGGTAGTTTTCAAAGACAATGTGATCCACCTGAGGAGAAAGAGGATATGGGAATGAGCTACCGACTAAACTTGACATATAATAAGCAAATTATATTTTCACTCCCCCAGGAACTCTCCTGAATTAAATTAGTGGCATAAGTACCAGGTTTAGAAAACATCAAATTTGTCTCTGTCTCAAACTAGCTTCTCTAGTTGTAAGGCTTTAATTCCACAGAAAGAAAACAGCCATTTTGTCTTAGTGATTTGACTGATAACTATATTATTTAAAAGAAAAAAAATATGGTTGGCACATAATATATTGGGTAACTACTTCATTGATGGTGGCAAAGTAAAAAATCATGTAGTATGACAGGAAACAAGTCTGTTAGTTGATTAATCCAGCTCGGGTCTTAGAATGTTCATGTGTGTTAGTAAATGTGAAAGATGGCACATTTGATTTGTGTTCTCCCCATCTAACCTCTGGCAACACAGAAGGTCAAGTACTCAGATTTAGTTAGAACAAGACAAGGGTATTTCAGATGAACTTAGTGTTTCTCAACAGCTATTAAAACTGAGAGATAATCTACTTAGAACCAATTACGGCCTTATAATTTTTAACTCCTAAATCTCAATTTTCCATAAATAGGATCATGGTCATTTTAGTTATTATTGAGCTATTTTAATATACTTATGTTTTTTTAATCCAAACAGGAGACTTTCATGCTAAAACAAAATTATGACTCCCACAGAACCTTGGAAGTATGATGCTTTCAGATATTTAAGGTTGTACAAAGTAGGTGGCCTTGAAGCAAATCCTTCAGCATTGTGTACAATGCTCTGTGCCGAATGACAGAGTGTGGGGGACAGCATAGATTGACTTAGGGAGCACGTGAAAATGCAAATTTAGCAAGTTATTGTTATCTAGAGGCAAACTCTTAAAAGAAAGAGGTTCCTGTTATTCACAATCTCTTTCTCCGTTTCTCTTGTTCTTTAAGACTTACATCTATCTCAGGGACTGCGATAGTTGTATCTTAAATGCCATCTCCCTTCCCAAAGCTGACATGTTAAAGGCTTGTTCCCAGGGTACAACTGGTGGGAGATGGTGAAATCTTTGAGAGGAGGCTTAGATTCATCGGTCACTGTGCAGTGTCTGTGACAAGGACTGTGTGATCGTCTTTCTACTCCCCTTACTTCAGGCCATGAACTGAGCTGTTAAACCTGTGGTCTCTCTGTGATGTGTTGCCTTACCATGGGCCCCAAACAACAAGGCCAGCCCATGATGGACTCAGACCTCGAAAATGGAGCAGACTCAACCCTTTGCCCTTTGATTGTCTAAGGCAGTGGTTCTTAACCTTCCTAATGCTGCGACCTTTTTATGCAGTTCCTCATGCTGGGATGTTCCCATGCTGTGGGGACCCCACCCTAAAATTACCTTCATTGTTCCTTCATAACTGTAATTTTTCTACTGTTATGAATTGTAATGCAAATATCTGTGCTTTCTGATTCTTGAGATCCCCACCCATAGGGTGAGAACTGCTGGTTTAAGGTCTTTTTCTAAAGTGATAGTCAGTTAACCCAGGAACTTGAGAAGACTTGTATGAGAACTGTCACAAAAAGAAGAAGAAGAAGAAGAAGAAGAAGAAGAAGAAGAAGAAGAAGAAGANAGAGAGAGAGAGAGAGAGAGAGAGAGAGAGAGAAAGAAAATCAATCCAGGTTATCCATCTCTGTGAAAGGCAGAAGGCATCACTGACAAATTCTTAGTTTCTATTATCTTAGTAAATATTACCTTTTCCAAGGCAGCTTACTGGGTAAGACCTACTCTTAAAAACTTGCTCACTGTATATCCTTCCCAAGATTCCCTGCACGGAAGAGAGGTTCTGACTTTCAATGTCTCTCTTTCCTTCTGTCCTCTTTCTTTCCCAACTTCAGTGCAGTGTTGGAGAAGTAGGAGGTATGGCATAATTTAGTCAATAGATATTTATGAAATTTCCCCAAAAGTGCAAAAAATAAAAAGAGAAGTTTATACACTAATAATTCTCCATTTGGCAGTATTAACTGGCAATAATAATGCTTATCAGTAGGAAGAAAGTGTCCCAGAAAATTAAAAGATACAGTCCGGCAGTGGTGGAACATACTTTTATTTCCAGCACTCAGGAGGAAGAGGCAGGTGGATCTCTGTGAGTTCAAGGCCAGCCTCATCTTCAGGGTGAGTTCCAGGACAGCCAGGGCTACACAGAGAAACCTTGTCTTGAAAAGCAAAGCAAACCAAACTAAAACGAAACAACAAAAAGATTAAAATATACTACTGGAGAATGAATGGGTACCTTGGACCCAATTTAGGATCCCAGTAGAAAGAGAATGATTGCATATGACAGCAAAGGAAGGATAACCTAATAGATGGAGACACCCCAAAATAAAATGGGTTTCCTTTGGGGCCAGCTCTGAGCAGAATCATGATCTCTGTACTGCCAGTATAAAATACTGAGAAAAACAACTTAAGGGACAGCAGTTTATATCAGCTCAGAGTTCAAGGATACACCCCAAAACTGTGGAGGAATTCACGGTGGCAAGAGATGGGGGGGTCATCACATTTCATGCACGGTAAAGAAGCAGATATTGAGGGACGAATGTCACAGCATCCTCACTTTCTCTATTCCTCACCGCCCAGGAATCCCTTCTGGGAGAATAATCCCACTCAAAATTAAGATGGGTCTCCCCACACCGTTTAACGTAATGAGGACAGTCTCCCCTAGGCAAGCTCTGTGGCCAACTCTAACCACAACACCAATGCCTGCAAGACATTTGGTAGCTGCGTCCTAGTGAGGTGGCAGAAACCTGAGGAGGCAGTCCTAGCATCTCAAGATTCCACGACAAAGTTTATGACATTGAATCCTGAGAGAAACTGAAGGGGCTTGAGAGTATACACAGTTACACCGGGATGTTTTGTTAGGGTAACAACTGTGTCAGAAACATTCTCCCCAAAACTGTTTTTCAACAGGAGCTATGTTATCACCAAATGTAAAGTTGGCAAGACACATACTGCCAGCCTCCTGTAATCAGCAGTCTTATCTGTGGAGCCACACAGGAATGAGAAAAAGACCCATTTCCTGGAGAGAGAGCAGGTGGGGAGCTCAAACCATTTTAAAGAGCAGCACTTGCAGTAAGGACGCAGCTTCTTGCTTTGTCCATAGATTGCACCTTTAGGCTCTTCTGGTAACCAATGAGAATAAGTTTCATCAATACACAAGGCATTGTTGATTGATTTAAATGAATTTTCGAAGCTAGCATGATCCTGGCAATACAATGGGAAGAAATGGGTGCCTTCATTTAAATGACTTATTTGAAATCAATTTTGAAAAAAGCAAACAAATCCAAAAATAAAAACAAAATATTAAAAATTTACCAAGACTCTGTCCCTGGATGAACCTTCACACTGTCTCTATTGTGAGCCAACAGCACTTAAGACTTCTGGCTGATGGGACTGATAATTGGAGCTTTATGCCCCCTTCGACTGAAGTTGACTGTGTGGTGAAAGGATGGCACGGATCGTTTCCTTACCAGTTCTGGATGAAAGCCCGATGCTGATTTGTGCAGCCACTTGAGGCTGGTGTTTCTGTTATCACATGGCTGGAGTCTCAGGGATCCCTTATCAGTGTGGGGCGCCATGCACCACTGTCCGTGCTTAATAAGTCTCACCCAGGTGTAATTGAATTGTTGAAGCTGTAGAGAATGGGCACAGGGAAGGCCATTCAGAGAACGAGCAGAGGCAGGGGATTTGCCAATGACTTTTTATCAACAACAGTGAGACTGTGGCTGCCCTGATCTGATGAGCATGTACGTTACTTAGTCTGCCCACTGTCATCTTTCTTACTGCTGTGGTGGGTAGTGCGACTATCTCTTTTGGCTTCAGCAATGACTTTCAGGTGTCTGGTTCTGTGACAGGTGTTAGAGTTGTGACTGTCTTGCCTCCGCTTCCCTAACAGCTAGAGTTCCAGGTCTGTGTCACTATGACTGGCTTTAAGTTGGGATTTAATTTAGACTGTAAGGTTGTATTAAAGAAATGCTGGCAAATCTTGCCACTCAAAGTGTAGTCCCTGGACCAAGATCGTGTCACCTGAACACGAGTTAGAAATGCTGGATCTCAGCCCCATCTTGGATCCTGTGAGTCTGAGTCGACCCTAAAAAACTCCTCAGGTGATCATCAGTGTCTGAGAACCAAGGACAGACAACGGAATAGGAGGTCAGGTAGTTACTAAGACACACTGCACATCACCTTAAAAATGGTCAAATGTAAAAACCTGCGAAGACTTCTAGTTAAAGCAATGGAAAGGGATTAAGGGGGAACAGAGTATTTCATTTCTTTTGAGGGTTCCAGATGAATATAACTCAGGTATTATAACTTATTGGTTCTGTCCCTATCAAATTAACTTCCTCTACATTCCTGTTCTTTTTGTTATCCAAACAGACTATGAGGAAGGAGCAACTCAAAAGGGCTTAGGGTGATAGAGCTTCCTTCAAGGAAGTCTTGACCCTATTATTCATATTTTGGTCTTTCCTTCCCAACTCATTTGTATTCAAGAGCAGAAGTTGAGTTTCTGGTGAAATACTGATTTTACAGGTAGGCTAAGTTCCTACAGGGATAGTCTTAAAAGAGTAGATTATTTTCATATATTTTTGACTAATTCTGCAGTTGTTCTTTCTCCACGGTGAACTGTTAATAAGCAAAACTTGTGTCTTTCTGCTGATTCTTTAAACTTATCATCTCGTCTCTTTCCTAATTATGAAAGTGTTTCTTCGTCTTCAGGTTTACAATCCACAGAAGAATTGCACTGACAACTCCGTCTTCTACTCTGGGGAAGCTTGGGACTGAGGCATAGAAATGGAATGCTCTTGAAAGTATCAGCCACAGTGCTTAAACCAGCACCAAGAACTAAGACAGCAAGCCCAGGCCATCATCACAAAATGATCTGTCTATCACAGTGTGATCTGCAATCTGGGGGCTGATTTGTACACATGAATCAGTGTTCCTGTGAGTCCTATTTAGCATCCAAAGCAGTTACCATTCCCATCTGGGGTGCAGATGCTGGAGAAGGAGATGTAATCACTCGAACCTCACCTCCAGCATGGCGGGAGTAATCCTCTGTTTTTCCTGGCCCCTCTCCCTCTCCTATCCACCGTGCTCTGATTTTGTGGTTATTTTGTTAGAAGATTTTCATCAAGGATCATAGTTTAGGAGATGATCTTCACTCCCTTAAGATAACAGAGGAAGGGGAAACTTGGGCAGAAGAATGTAATCAGAGAATAAAATGGGTTCTTTAGGATGGCTCCATAGAAACTTCGTTTCTACTTTATCAGTTGATAAAGATAAACTTTAAATTTTATTATTATTATTGTGTGCATGTGTATGTGTGTATGTGTGTGTGCGCATGTGTATGTGTGTGTATGTAATACTTATATGTAGGCATGCATGTCACAGATGGTTTGTGGAGGTCAGAGGAGTAGTGTGGAACTAGTTCTTTCTGTACACCTTCATGTGGGTTTTGGGGATTGAACTCACATGGACAAACTTGTGTGGCAAGCACCTTTAACCACTGAGTCATCATGCCAGTCATATTTTAGGCATTTTTGTCTTTATCATTACAACCAACACTTACAGAGTACCAAACATTAGGTAGAGCTTACCAGCGCCCAGTGTGTTGCCAATTTATTTCAGCTTTAGAGTTAGGCACTATCTGCACTGCTGCTTACAAAGGTTTAAGACTGTACATTAAGCCAGTTTTGCAAGGAAAGTCAAGACTAAATCCATCATGGAACAACAATGCCAATGCCTACAGTTTCCTCCCTTATATTCCTTCTCTGTCGAGTGGCACTTCCTTATACCAGACCATTGATTACATTAACATTTGAACATCTATGGATGTCTCCTGGACAGAGGTCAACTGTCTGAGCCTACCTGGCTGCTCCCATCACAGTCTTCCAGTGTGGCTGTGGTGTTTTCAGCAGAAATGCACTTGCCCAAGGCCACATTCATAAGCTAAGAAGCAGAGTACAGAATACAAAACATTCATTAAGAACAAACACATCTTAATGTCTAAGAAGGCATGCAGACACATTTAGAAACTAGGGGGCAGACAACCGTCAGTTTAGTGGATAGTTGATTGATTATTAATGGATAGTCGATTGATTAGTTAAAGTTTGCAGGAGATGACTGTCTCGGTCACAGCTCTAGCAGAGACACAGTGTGATCCTGTCTCAGCACAGCTTCAATCTGTCATTGTAAGCCTGTGATTCAGCCACAGTGGCAACAGACATTAGCTTCTCATTAACTCTTTACTGGAATGCTGAATGAAAGGGAGAAAAAGTTGGTAGAAGAAGGAGGGGATTTTTTCTATTATTATTATTATTATTATTATTATTATTATGCTTGAGTTTATCCCAATGCCTATTTAAAAGTGAGTGTACACACCCTTGATTTCATTAAGCCATGAGTCATGGGCTACGTTCCTTGGCTGACCCCTCTAAGTGATCTGACTGCTTAGGCACTGACTCCTAGCTAAACTGAGTCCTTCAGAGAACAGCAGATTCCAGGTGACTCCCTGTCAGACTTTTCCTAATGACTCAGTCACGCTACGACTCATTACAGGGAAGTCACGGAAAGCTAAAGCAGAGCCAAGCATCAAGGCCCTTTCTGGCAGACTCGGGTTTTTAACGAATTTACAGGGTCAAATATGGAGGAAGCTTCCCGTCAGTCACCATTTTCCCGTCAGTCACCTTGCCCCCTCTGTCATTCTGAGCAGGACTACCAGGATGGGACTTTAATAATGCAATTTAAGCTTTTCAATTTGCTGGAGGTGTTCTGTAGAGGAGAAATTATGCGTGTTCTATAAAAACCTGCTAAGCTTGGAAAATGGTGACCATGTTTGTGTTTCTTTCAGCTTTTATTAGGACCAATACAGAGCTCTGGTTTCGGGGTGCTGTGACAACGGAGGCCTTTTGACCACAGGATCACCAGATTTTGTAGGAGGGTGTCTAGTGGGTTGCTGCCTACTTGTGAACACATGCCTTAGCTTGGAGATAAGTAGGGAGTGGTTTGCGGAGTCAGAAAATGCAGAAAGAAACAGTGAGAGGGGTTGCTGCAATCTCTAAGTAGGAAGAACTATCCTCACGGATACATACGGAGAGTGTGAGATGCGGGCATATGTTATTCAAGGAACTGGGACAGAATTCTTCCGCAGAAGGATAACACCTAAGCTGACCTTTGGCCAGTGGGCGCTAGGAAAAAAAGAGTTCATCTGCTAGAACAGGGAGAAAACAAAGATGCTAGATTCTCTCTGAGAATCTGAAGCAACAAACTGACCTTCATTTGGGTATGAAATAAAAATGTGCCCCACCTGTTTGAACTAGGAACCCTCACTGACCTTCAAGGAATGTAACCAGACATCAGCAGTTTTACTGGTCGGTCATTTCTAAGGTGTCTGACACAGAGGATACAGAGCAATTCTGGAGGGAGAGATCTCCATTAAAAAGATCTCCAGCATGCTCCCTTCACAGGTTCAAGTGGCAAGTCCGGGAACATCCACCATCAGTAGGTCTGAGCAACAGTAGCATGCAGAAAACGTGCAGTGGCCCACTAAGCTCAGGAAGCAGGAAGAGACGTGCAGGGGGACAGAGCGATTCCAGAGGCAAAGAAGGAAATGGAAATCCTCATTACTCTTTGGATTTTTTTTTTTTT
>LOJH01023052.1:0-10367 GCA_001685095.1 Ellobius talpinus | reverse complement strand
TTGTCTTTTTCTACTTTCCATGTAGATTAGATCCATGTATGTCTCTCTTAGAGTTGTAAAGAAGGATAAATATGAACAGTGCTCACTAAGGGCTGAGACTGTATTCTTTTAATCTGTTGTTTCTCCCTTCTTCCAAAATTATCCTGTATTCAAGGCCAGCCTGGTCTACAAGAGCTAGTTCCAGGACAGCTTCCAAAGCTACAGAGAAACCCTGTCTCAAAAAAAAATTATCCTATATTCCATAAGAACTGGGGTGTCTTGGTGATGGTAGCTTTGCTAGTTGTTCTAGTGGGGTCAGTCCCTGGGGAGGAGTTTGTCTTTCCAGGTAAACACTGGGAGAGCTCTAAAATAATGAAAGCAAGCCTGATGTGATAACTCCCCTTTCCATCCTTGCTATTGACACTGAACCCAGAAACTACTTTTTTATAGTGTGTGTGCATGTGTGTCTGTGTGTGCGTGTGTGTTAGTATGCACTTGTGCATCTGGATGTCCTCAGATGCCAGAAGAGGGTGTTGGGTTTCCTGGAGCTGGAGTTAGAGGCAGTTGTGAGTCCCTTGATGTGCATGCTGGCAACCAAACTCTGGTCCTCTGCAAGAGCAGCCAGTGGTCTTAGTTCCTGAACTGTCACTCTAGCCCTGCCTCCCCTTTGACTTCTCGATGAATGTTCTCCTCAATAAAGGAATTCACTGACTTTAGGGTAGAATGTGATAAAATATTGTATCTTCCCCAGCCAGCTTCAAAGAGTCAAACTCTGTGATGCATCTCTATTTACCAGGCTTTGAAATTTTTCAAAAATACCAAGTTAAATTCTCCCCCAAAAAAGTGGAAAACGTGTTGCTTTGAGAGACAAGTCGTTGACACCTTTCAAATGTCCGCTTTGTCCAGAAAGTCCTTACTGCTCAGGCTATGGAAGGATGACACTTCACCTGGCACAGTTCCTGCGTAAATGCCTAATGTTTCTCCAAGGAGGTGTCCCCGACGTGGCCTGGCTTTGGCTCTGAGTATTCCAGACTGTTCTCTGAAGAACACCCTCCTAGGTGGTACTGCCATCACACAAGTCCCCAGTCTTCGTTCTTGAATGGCTGGCACATTTGTTTGCTTTGTTTTGAGACAGGCTGTCCCTGTGTCACTTGGGCCAGCCTCCAACTCAGGACCTCCCTGCCTCCGCCCCTCCCCCAAAGTGCTGGGATTACACATGTGTACCACAGTGCCTGGCTGAAAGCTAGGACAGGGTATTTGCTTCACATCCACACAAAGGGGAAAGGCAGGGATGATCAGGAAACCTAAATGTTAGCTGTGGTTTGTTGGCAAGTTAGTTTCATATAAGTAATTTCATTCAGACTTTAAGTCCTGCCTGGGACTGTGCTCTGACTCCACAGGGATCTAATGGAAGCTGTTTGCTGGTGACAAACGAGGACCTGGATAAAGGTCATTTTACTCCATCTGATTTGTTTCGTATGATAATTTTTATTTTTGATAAGGCTGAAGTTAACTAATGTGAAGTTAGCTAAAGTAACTAATTTTGTTAGGTTAATTAAGAGTAATTAAAGAGAAGCAGGTGTGGTAGCACAAACCTTTAATCCAGGTACTCGGGTAGCTGAAGGAGGAAGAAGGCAAGTCTGGAGTACATGCATGTACACGCACATACATACAGATCAACCAAGTTTTGAATATGATGAAAGAATCCAATAATAAAACATAAGCAGAATGCACAGTTAAGCAAAGATGCCTAATCAAAAATCTTCTTTTTATGCTTTTTAGTCATTGAAAAATGCAAATGTCATAATTTCACCCAGATGTTTATACCTTGAATTGTTTCTTTTGTGGAGGGTGGTATTGGGAATCAAACCCAGACCCCATACACGCTAGACAAGTACTCCCCCGCTGAGCTCCATCCTAGCCCTCAGTTCCCTTTGTATTTTGAGACAGGGCCTGTCTATATAGTGGCTTTGCGCTTAGGCTCCTCTTGTCTCAGCTTCCTGAGTAGCTGAGATACTGATGTGGCCCAGCTTTTTGGGTTTTTTGTTTGTTTGTTTGTTGATTGGTTGTTTTTATTGTTTTTTAATCTTTTCTGCTTTGAGCCAGCCTTAGCCACTGAGGCCATTGGTGTCAAAATACTCTTAATACATATGGGTATATGGGTCTGTGTACTGGGTGGCAGGTGTGTCACAGTGTTAGCCTCAAACAGCAGCAGGGGTAGGTGAAGGGAGTTTACCACGTCAGACAAGGCCTTGACTCACAGGGAGCCAAACAAGGCAAGCATCCCTCAGAGGGCCGTTTGTGCTGCAGTTGAGCCATCTGCCATGTGAAGCTGTCACACTGGCAAGTTGGCAAGTGTGTACTGCCATTCATGATCAGATGAGGTCATTCTGTGTCTACCTCTCCTGAGGAATATGGGGACAACAACCTTCCTATTTATACCACTCTACACATCACCCTCTGTGTGTGTGAGTGCGTGTGTGTGTGTGTGTGTGTGTGCGCGCGCACGCTAGGACAGGGTCTCATAAAATCCTGCTAACCTCTCAGCAGAACATTCAAGAAGTGAGAAACTCTGAGAAGAGAGAAGATGACTTCAGTTTGTTATCTCTGGTGAGAAGCCAGGAAGGAGCTCTAAGCCCCTTGTCCTCCCGAAGTCCAAGTTGACAGTGCTAGTTGAAGGGGGTGGCTTGCTGAGTCCTAGGACTGCAGGCCCAGGAGTCAGAGCATCAGGCAAGAGAGGCAGCACAAGGGCCTTTTATGAGGACAGGCCCCACAGAGAAGCCTGAGTCTTCTTGCCCTCTGCCTGGCCTCCCAACTGGCCACAGCGCCTGGGCTGCATGGCAGAGCTTGCCTCTTCTTGCTTCAGAGGGCCCACTGCCCCCACATCAGGGATGACTCAGGGTCTGGCAGGCAGAAGCTGCCTGGAACCTTTTTCTTTTTGTTCAGCATGTGGTGGGGGAGCTCAAGGCCTTGTCATATCCAGCAGGAAGACTCTATGACCCCTTCCCTTTGGCAAGCCTCCACCACCAAATGGGAGGGACTTCCATATGCCTGGCCCCTCATTGTCTTGCAGCTCTGTCTGTACCCCTGGTCTTCTCAGGAGAGAGCTGCCACCCTTATTCATAGGTGGCCTAGTGTAGTCAGTAGGAGGCACAGTTGCACTTCACTTGTAGGCAGAAAGCCTAGTCAGTAGCTTTTTGTTATCCACAGTTCTGTTCTCAGGCTGTGTGTGTGTGTGTGTGTGTGTGTGTGTGTGTGTGTGAATATGTAGAAGCCAAAAGATTGGCATTGGGTATTTTATTCTGTCATTGTCCACCTTAGCTTTTGAGACAGGGTTTTGCACACACACGCACACATGCAAGTGACAAACTATATATCTACATCAAGCTTTTACATAGTGATCCAAACTCAGGTTCTCATACTTGCCCAGAAGACACTTTACCAACCGAGCCATCTCCCCACCCTTTACTAACTTTTTGACTATGACCAAGTTAACTTCTAAATTTTGGTTTCTTCAACTGAGGAAAAAAAATGAGATTTTACTGTACCGTGTTTGAATTAAGCAAGATAAGGTGTGTCAGACATACAGTCTCCCTAGTGCATGGCACTGAGGAGGCAGTTAATGTGTAGTACTTGGGGACAGAGCTCAGGGCCTGGCATGCTAGGCAAGCATTCTACCCCTAACCTGTATTTTCAGTCCATGGCTTTTGAGACAGAGTCTCACTGTGTAGCTCAGGGTAGTCTTGCACTGCTAATCCTCCTGCCTCAGTCTTCCCATTGCCATGATGACAGGCCTGTTTCTACCACTTTTGTTAGCAGCCCCAGCTTTTCATTTGTCTGTTTGGGTTGTTGCTGGTTGTGTTGAGTCAGGATTTTGCCTATGTTGCCCAGGTTAGTTCATGTGTTCCTTCTACCTCAGCCTCCTGAGTAGCCGTTGCTTTTAATTTTAGTAGTGTTGATAGTTTTTCTTTTCCAGCAGCCCATTTGGGCAACTACTCATTGTCAGGCTTCAAGAAAAGAAAAAATGTGAAGCTGATAAAAGCACTTGCTGTGCAAACGTGAGGAACTGGGTTCAAATCTCCAGCACTCACATGAAATGCCAGGTGTGGCTGTACACACCTGCAACCCCAACGCTATGAGAGATTACTGGGACTTGTCGGCTGCCAGCCTAGCTTCCAGCACAATGAGAGACCCTGTCTCAAAAGAATAAGACAGAGTGACAGAGCAGGACACTTGGTGGTCCTCCTCATGAATGGAGTGTCAGAAGTTCAGACTTGAGAGCAGGTTTGAAGCCAGCTGGGGCTACATGTGACCCTATTTGTAATTTTTTAAAAAACGGTCAAAAGTTGTAAATTACGTAAAATTTAGTTCAAATTTTCAACTTGGAGGCTGGTTTAAAGGTGTGTCTGAGCCAGGAGACACCCCTTTAATCTCAGTACTCAGGAGGCAGAGACAGGTAGATCACTGAGTTTAGGGCTAGTCTGGTCTACAGAGTGAGTTCTGGGACAGCCAGAGCTACACAGAGAAACTGTCTCAAGAAACCTAAATAAATAAAGGTGCTTCTGAACACTAATTGCTCTTGCAGAGGACTCAGGTTTAATTCCCATCACCTACATAATGGCTTACCACCATCCTTAAGTCCAACTCCAGGAGCTCTTGCACCACTTCTGGCCTCTGTAGGCACCAGGCACATACACAGAAAACATACATACGTGTAGGCAAAATACTCATATACATAATAAAGGTATGCCCTTTGTGAAATGGGCATTGTGTCTGCCTGATAAGTTAAACTAAATGACAGTGGTGCCAGCAGGCCTGCCTGCAGGAGGCATACCTCTCTCAGCTTTCTCTTTCCGTAGACCTCAGTAGCATCAGGTAGTCTTCCTTTCCTTCCGCAGGGTCACAGATCCCATCCTCGCATCAACCACCTCCAAATGAGTGCCCGCCCTGTCAGCCTGGCCTCAGCACTGGGGTCAGGGGAGAAACTGTGTCCTAGAGAGGTAGCAAAGCCAAGCTGTCATGGGGCCTGCAGCAACAAGGTATCTCCAAAGGACTGGGGACCCATGAGGACCGGGCCAGGCCAGAATGCACTGGAGTAGAAAGGCCCCACAGGACAGCACTCTCTTGTGAGTGAATTCCGGCTGCCCGTCTATGGCAAGCAGAGCTGGACCTTCCTGGGGGAGCAGAGGGATTGAACTTAGGGGAGGGGCCTGGGGAGACTCAGGAGGACAGAAGGCTGCTGACTCTCCTGGTTGAGGGTGTGCTTGTGAATGCACCTTCACAAGAGCCTCCATGAGGCTCAGCAGAGACGGCTTGACATCAAATTCTTAATTCCTCATGGTTTTGGAATAACAAGTTTTCCATAACCAGAAGGAAGGCAGCACCAGTGCCAGCTGGAGGGACATCTGTAGCTCTCCACAGCTGCCTAGATAGGAACAGGTCACTATTTTACTCTAGAATCAGTCCTGAGCTAGCTCAGATCCTGCGTGTTGCATGCCTACTCATAGAGTATTTGGACTCAGTCAGGCTCAGGAGGAAACAAATGAGGTGGGGGTGCCAGAAAATAATCTTAGAGTAGACCTGAGTAGTTTGGGTAAGAAAACAGCCTCTTGACTAAGCATGGTGGTCTGTGTACTCAGAAAGTTGAGGCAAAGAGATCACAAGATCCAGGCCAGCCTGGGCTATATAGTAAAACTCTATCTCAAAAAAAAAAAAAAGCCTAATAAGAAATAGGGGCTGGGGATGGCTCAGGCAAGAGGACCTGAGTTCAAATTAAGGATTGCTGGATTAGACTGCCAGACCCTGGGAACTTGCTGACCAACCTGCCTAGCCAAAGTGGTGAACTCTAGGTTCAGTGAGAGACTTTGTCTCAAATAATAAGGTAGAACAGAAAAGAAGAAAGAAAAGAAAAAACAGAAGCTGGAAAACAGTAGAATAGTTTTGACATCCAAAGTTGGTCTCTTACCTCTACACATATATACACGTATACAGGCACACATACATACATACATACATACATACATACATACATACATACATACATACACAGTGAGTCATGATCAAATTGAGTTTGTTCCAGGAAGGCAAGTTGGCCAAACATTAGAAAGTTAAATTTGGGGACTGGAGAGCTGGTTGAGTTGGTGGAAAGTGCTTGCCATGCAAGCTTCTTGATCTGAGTTTGATGCCCAGAATTCACAGTAGAGAGAACCAACTCATGTAACACTCATGCGCCTGCATGTGCACAAACAACAATAACAAAAATAATAGTAAATAAGCTAAAAATAATGAAGTATATATAAATACTTGTCACATGCTGGATAACAAAAAAACTGGTAGGAAAGCATGTATACATTTTAAGAGTAGTCAAATAGTCAGGACCCATAACTGAGTGGGAATTTAGAATAAACTCCACAAATACCACAACCCCCAGCCAACAGAGCTCTTGTCCTGAGTTCAGGGCATTTCTTCCTTATTCTTTCTTGTGTTTTGTCACCTAAATATTGTTAACTGGTAAACTATGGGAGCATACAGCTTGCACCTGGCCTAACTCCTTAACCTCCTCCTCATTTTGGAGTCTGTAGCTGGAGGGCAGTGACACCTGCCTCTCACATTGCAGAAAGCTAGTAACAGCAGAGGGCCTCAGCTGATGCCTGGCTCCTAGGAAGCATGGTACATGCATTAGGGAGGCTTTGGCCTCTTGTTAGTATCTGTGGCTGGGCCTCTCTGTGTATCCTAGGCTGGGTTGGAATGCTCCTGACTCAGTCTTCCGAAGAGCTGGCATTGTGCCACCATGTCTGACTTGTCTATTAATTGTTATAGTGTTGTGTTCACTTTTGTCTGTGTTTTACTTTTATGTGTATAAATACTTGTAAGGCCAGGCATGATGGCACGTGCCTGTAATCCTAGCACTCTCAGAGTTGGAGACCACCCTGGGCTACATGAGACCCTGACTCAAAAAAACAAAAAAACAGGAACAGAAATGTTACTAGCTGGGTATAGAAGGGTTGTTTCTGAGTTTGAGGCCAACCTAGGTTACAGTAGAGTGAGACTCTGCCACCACCACCCTCCCCCAAAAAGAAAAACTGCCCTGACTTGGCAAACATTACATCTTTTGAGATGTATTTTATCCACATGATGATCGTAACCTAGTGCCTGTGGTGTTATGTTAATTAATGGCAGGGCTAAGCTGAGTGTCCCCTGAACTTAAGAGGTGGTCACTTGACACTGGGCTGTCCAAACCATCCTCTGCGGACCAGTGGCTCTCCTAGCAAGTTCCTGGTCCCTGAGACTTCTTCAGGGTCAAAATTACATTCTCACCACTAACAAGCCAGCCCCCACTTGCTCATCCCCTCTCACCTGTGAGAAATGTCAGGGTGTCATTGCTCTGATACCACACTAGATATGTATATTCTTGGCTTTGAAAATGTTCTCAGAGCTAAACCTGACAGCACAGGCCTGTCATCCCAGCTGCTCTGGAAGCCAAGACAGGAGGACTGTAAGATCGAGATTAGCCTGGACAATTTAGCCAAAGCCTGATTCTAAATGAAAACTCTAAAGAGGGCTGTGGCTAGGGCTTAGAGGTAGATCCTTACCTAGCATGTGAGGCTCTAGTCCAGCCTCTAGCAGTGAGGGGTGGGGTGTACTTCTTCAGTTTTCATTTCTAATGCAAGGATTATTGAAAGTTTGAGCTACTGAGTGTTTTGGGCTCCAAGTCTGCTCTATTTGGGAATAGGGTAAAAATCCAGGGGCTTTCCAGGAGCTGAAGAAACAGGTGCTGACTCACCCTTGTTCAACGCTAGAACTTCCCAGCAGGCTGTGGGGTTTGCTGATTGCTTATTAGCATCTCTGCCTGTGGGTGGGTCTTTCTCATTGCTGGGGACCAGGTCTAGACAGGTGCTAGACAGTAGGCAGTCTAGGGGTTACTAAGCTAGGAAAGGGGAAATATCTGACAAAGTCAGCATTGAAAAACACATCATGCCGGGCAGTGGTGGCACACATATCTTTAATCCCAACACTTAGGAAGAGGCAGGTGGATCTCTGAGTTTGAGCCAGCTTGGTCTACAGAGTTAGTTCCAGAACAACCAGAGCTGTTCCACAGAGAAACAGCTTCTTGAACCACACCCCCAAAAATGAAAACAAAGACACACATTGGGCTGCTGAGATGGCTCCAGTTAGTCCTTGGAGCCAACTCCTACAAGTTGTCCTCTGACACACATGCACACACAGTGATGTACAGGCAGACAGAAAAATAAACTTGAAAGTCAGGTTTTGTGACATGCACATTTAATCCCAGCCTTTAGGAGGCAGAGGCAAATAGATCTCTCTGAATTCAAGGTCAGCCTGTCTACATAACAAATTCCAGAACAGCCAAAGCTGTATATGAGATCCTGTCCCAAAAAAAAAGGTACAAAAAAGAATCTCTTAAGGGTTTAAGGGTTTTGAAGGGCTGAAGACATGTATCTTTATGCAGTAAACAGGACCTCTGAGACTCAAGGGACTGCTGGGGCTGAGGGCACACTAGGGAGCATGACATTTTCTTTTATGGCTCATAGTTTCCTATCCCTAAAATACTGCTTTCTATAGCTGGATAGCAAACAGCCGCTATATAGCAATTTAAAGCCACAGATGCCTACTGTGCAGGTGGTGTAGTGTGTTACACAGAGGGTAGGGGACAGGACTGCACTCTCAGGTCCTCAGCAGTTCAGGTGTCATATGTGCCCTCATCTAAGCTCTGTGACAGACTGATGTCCCCATTTTTTGGTAGCTGTCAATGAAGAACATTCTCAGCTCCTCCTTGTTACCTACCACCTTGACTGTGTCCTCCAAGGCCCCTATGCACATCACATCTGTGCTGTACCACTAATCCTCAGCCATGTATTGCACTAAACAGGGATTTCTCCTTCCTTTTGCTGATGCCACCGCCTAAGCTAGCAACAGGGACATGTCTAACAGTAGTCAGCCTTGAAAGCATACACAAAGACTGCTCCAGACCATTGAGACCTGATCAGAGAAGGTGGATAGTGTTCCCAAGGATGATACCCAAGACTGTCTTGTCCTCCATACATGTGTGCAAGCACGCACACACACACACATGCCCCAGGTATGGACTCCTTCTTCTGTCTGCTTATGCTACTGCCTCAGTAGAACCAAGAGGGAGTGGCTCTGACTGTGAGCTGTCACCCCAGTCCAGCCTGTGGTGGAATAGCTGTGATCCAGCAGCTTCCTGTCTTTGTGTTGGGGGAGGGGATGTGTGAACAGGACCAGGAGAGGGAACAGTCAGCACAGGGGCTGAGCCACTTGACAGTGGCTTCCTTGCATAGAGGGTGGGAACTGCTGTGTGAGGAGCCCATGTTGCCTGGAGAGGCAAGAGCTTGTTTCTGGACCTCAAGTGCCTCCTCTCACCTCAGAGCTTGGTTGCCAACCACCAGGGCCGCCTTAGCTGCTNGGGCTGGGTCAGGAGGACCTTCAGCTGCAATCCTGGGAACAAAATCTTCTCTTTGAGTCATCCCTGTGGCCTTCTCTCTAGAGCAGGAAGGAAGTGACTGTTCACCTCTTCCTCTGGGCCATCTGGGACAAAGGACAGAGACAGACAAACAAGGGCCAGGCTTCATGTGCACATATGTCATCTCAGCACTGAGAAGGATGAGGCAGGAGGATCATTAGTTCAAACCTGCCTAGGCTGCATCATGAGATTCCCCACTCCACCCCACCCCCATATCTCTTAAAGGTTTTAAAAACAAAATAACGGACTGGAGTGATGGCTCAGAGATTAAAAGCCCTGGCCACTCTTCCAAAGGACCTGGGCTCAATTCCCAACACCCACCTGGCAGTTCACAGCTGCCTGTGACTCCAGTTCCAGTGGATCTTGCATCCTCACACAGACATACATGCGGGCAAAACCCCAGTGTACATAAAAAATAATCTTTAAAAAAAAGGAAGAAAGAAAAACTTGATTTAGAGGTTGGTGAGCCCTGTTCTCAACTTTTTGTCAGCAAATCACATGCTATAATGGGTGCCCTGTCATGGTCTTTACTTGTCGAAGACCTAGAATTTGTAGCTTTGGAGGTGGCTCAGATGGCATAGTATTTATTTGCCTCACAAGCATGTGGACCTGAGTTTGACTGGTGGCACATGCCAGTAATCCCAGCATCTGTAGGCAGAGACAGCAAGAACTCTGGGGTTCACTGCCATTTCAGCCTGGATGATCTCCAGACATTGAGGGACCCTGTTTTAGAGGAAGTGGAGAATGACGCCCACAATTGTCTTTTGGTCTCCACACATGTGCATGTGCACATACACACATATATGCACTCTTCAAGGCATAAAGTAAAAGAATATTTTTTAATTGATATTTATTGAGCTCTACATTTTTCTCTGCTCCCCTCCCT
>LOJH01023051.1:0-19656 GCA_001685095.1 Ellobius talpinus | reverse complement strand
GCTTCTTATTGGCTAACTCTTACATCTTAATTTAACCCATTTCTATTAACCTGTATATCACCACGGGGTCATGGCCTACCAGCAAAGTTTCAGCAAGTCTATCTCCTGAGGGAGATCCATGGTGTCACCTGACTCTGCCCTTCTTTCTCCCAGCGTTCAGTTCTGTCTTCCCTGCCTACCTAAGTTCTGCCCTATCAACAGGGCAAGGCAATTTCTTTATTCATTAATGGTAATCACAGCACAAAGAGGGGACTCCCACATCAGAAGTTTACCATGGAATTTAGAACAACAGAGGAGCCTCATCATCACTAGGGAATGACAGGGGACAGGAAGGTGAAGTGCCTGGGGATCCTTCAAAGTTCTATCAGTAACAGTTTCCCTGTTTTTGGGTTATAGGGTATTGCATTAATCTGGGTTTTGGTTTTCTTATTTGTTTGTTTGTTTTTGTAAAAATAACAAAATACCTGTGCTTAAGCACTTTATAATAAAAAGGGGGTTATTTTGCTCACAGGTTAGAGATTGAAAGTCTGTGATTGGGAGGCCCAGACCTCTGTTGGAGTTCATTGTCTGTAGCACAGCATTGTTGAGGATATTGTGGTAGGAATCACCTGGCAGAGACAGAGATCTTGTGGAAAGACAGAAAGCTAGAGCAGTCCATGGGTCGGACTCGCTGTCTTAACAACCAACTCCTCAGGGGACTAATTGGAATCACTAGGACTTCACTGCCTCTTTTTGAATGAAGCGCCCTCTCCCACAAAGGCCTCATTGATGTGGGATTCCCCTCTGTATGCTGTAAATATGTTTTATTACCGTTGGCTAATAAACAAGGTGTTTTGGACCAATGGCTTAGCAGAATACAGTCAGTCTGGAAGAGGTATATAGAGAGTGTAGGCAGAATCAGAGAGACGCCATGTAGCGGCCAGAGGAGAAAGACGCTAGCTACCAGTGGGAACCTTGTCGGTAGGCCACGAGCCTCGTAGTAAGATATAAAATAATAGGAATGGGTTAATTTAAGATGTAAGAGCTTGATAGGAATACGTTAGAGTCATTGGCCCAGCAGTGTTGTAATTAATAACAGTTTTCTATGTGAATATTTCGGGTCAGGACAGCCGGGAATGAACAAGCAGTCTCCCACACCTCATCACCTTGTACTGGGCCCCGTATTGGTTCCACCCATACTGTGACATTGAGGATCAAGTTTCCAACACATGAACCTTTAAGGGACAAATTACGTCAAAATGATAGTAATAGAAAACATAAATCCACGGCATGCTAATGTATCCAAAGGTTCAAAGAACTGAAAGAGATCTATATGAACTGACTTGAAAAGATGTTCATTCATAGGGGAGGGTCAAAGAGCAAAGCCTCTGGATGGTCCCATTTGTGGTTATGCAGAAATAATGATATGAAAAAAATTATTTCAGAAGAAAGTAAGTAGGACTATTCAAAAGAAGAATTTTATTTCACCTAATATGCGATCTATTTATAAAACTACTTTTCTGTTTCTCTTGTGCAAGATGAGCACCGTTCACTGCATGCTTGCAAAGGACAGGCTGGGCTAACACTCAGACTGTGCTTGGGGAGCACAACACTGGCTTGGGGAGGAGGGACAGAGAGCCTGAAGTGTCAGCACTCCGCTTCACCCTGGAGAAGCTGTGGTTGAACAAGCTGCTGTGACTGTAACGCGTCATCCTTGCAGGACTGAGGCAGCAGAGGCAATGCAGATCAGGATGCCTCTCTGTCTTCCTTCTCTGCCTCCTCACTTCTGCTCCAAAGTTCTCCTCTCTGGACTCAAACTGGAAAGCTTTGTGAGAGAATTGGACTTTTGGACTGAATACCGACTTTCAGCTAACTTTCATTCCCAAAGCTGGGAGACATGTAACCTTAAGGGTTGTTGCTTTACTGGTGACTCTGGAAAATGGAAAGCTAGTCCCCTGAACCCTCACACTGATTTGGGGGTAGGGTACCCCCATCCTATCTCCCTAGATACAGCTCAAAGACACCTTTCCATTTGTCCCTTGGTGCCTGAATGGGAAGACAAAGTTGGTTACCACTATTCTCACAGGAGAGATTGCAAATGAATAGCGAACCAATAGTGGCAGGTACTCCCCACAGCTGCCCGTGCCTGAGTCTGAGTCTGTGCAGTGACAAGTCACATAGTGCCCTGGGCCAGCAGAACTCACTACCTGTTAGTCTCAGGAGCTGCTCAGTACAGATAAATGAACCTTACCACAGAACGGGCCCATTCAGCTGACACAGGGCTTGCTTTGTAAGCTGCCCTGTGTGTACCTAATCTTTCTCCTGCCCAACTTTTGCCCCACAGTGACAAGCCCTGCCCTAGCCAGGGCAGGATGACAGTCGCATTATGTTCCCCCAGGACAGCACTAGCAGCGTGTGTCACCTCTTCACAGTGGCCTGCAATCCCCAGCCTCAGAAGAGATAAACATCAGTGTGAGGAAGATAAGCTCCTCAATAAGTCAAGCAGGTCGGTGTAGCAGCAGAATCTCCCACCAGGCACCTACTGCTGCCGCTGCCGGGGCAAGCCTCCAGGAGCTTGTCAAAGGGGTCATCGCCTCTTTCCAATGGGTTCTTGTTAACCTTCGCTGGAACTTTAACTGGCACCACCTTGGGGACAGCATGTGTTTATAAAATGATATACAACTGGAGACATTCATCAGCGCTGTCAGTGCCTTTGGAATGATAAACAGTGGGACGGCCCAGTCAAAATGCTTCTGGAGCTAATCCCAAACTAGCTTTTCTATGCCCTGCCAAGAAAAAATATGAGTGCATTGAAGGTTTTATGGCAGCCTCTAATCTCACAATTAAACAAACGTCTGAAAGAAGGGGACAGTGCATTATATTTTAATTGAAATGCAGGAACAAAAATAAGCACCAGAGAGTCCAGGAATGCCTCCAGTGACAAGCCCTAATGCACCTACGTGTTAGCCCTAATGCTCCAGGTGGTATCCGTGAGTTTGCTGTTTTATCAGGATCCATGGCCAGCCGTCTGAGGGATTGCTTTTCCGGGGCCTTGTTATTTCCACACCCACCATGTATAGAGCATCAGAATTCTATGAGTAATTGAGTTCAAGGCTTAAGCCTAGCTACAAGAAATGAGTAATTCCACTGGGAATTCCACTGGGAAGCAGAGATCCGCAGGTGGAAATGAGGGGAGCACCTTTAGCCCAGTGTCCCAGGAAGGAGGAGGAAGAGACGGGGAAAGGAGACTGTTTCGCTCCATCCGTGGAGAGCTGTGTAAACCAGACTCAGCTTTCCCTCAGAATACCCTGTGACATCTCACATTGGCACATCTGAAATGCCCCCAGGGAGGTCCCCTTCTTGTCCTTAGTTAGCAGGTGGCACGTGCATGCTTGGGATGCACAAAAGCCAGTGCTGACAAGTCTCCTGCTGCGGATTGTGGACTAGGACAGCGTCCTGAAATTGAACTGTTTTTTCCCCTTCGTTCTCTGAAAATGCACACAACACGTTTGGCATTGCTGTGACCTAAGTGTACAGGCCAGCATGGAGTTTCCTGAGTCGGCACGTTAGACTGGGTTTCCTTCTTGCCATTTTCTGTCCCTTTCAGTAGCTGAGAATTAGAACTCATTTCTGTTGACAAAACCTCAGATCTCAGGCCTCATATGAGACAAGGAAGGAGCAATCTGAGGACACAGACAGCTTCTGGGTCTTGATGGCTGTACAGGGACAGGCCTGTAAAACCGTGGGCTTTCATTGTACTGCCACTGTCCCTCAGTGTTACTATCCGCAAGCGCTTCACACGCTGAATGCAGATAACGAGATCAGGCTTGTTTTCCTGAAGTCAGGCAGACTCTCTGTCTGCAAAGAGACCCAGCGTGGAGATTTGCCTGCCTGTGGCTTTCCTCAGCTGGGGTCTGAGAATCTCTATTTTCCCATCCCTGGCAGTCAGTTAACCACAGAAGCGGTGTAGGTACACTGCCCACAGCAACTCTCCAGCCATCAGCTGTTTCCCTCGCTGTTTGGACACTACGCATTTGCCATACTGGATCTACTCCTTGGATTTCAAGCCTAAACCTCGCTGTGGCACTCAGTGTGGTTTTAGGAGAAAGTATGCTTTCTTTTTCTCCTCTTTCAGCATTTTGGCAATTTGTCATCTGCTTATCTCTAACTACTAGCAGAGGGGCCTCTTGAGAGCCATCCTGAGAGGCAGCACCAGAGAAATGTTCACACAGGGATTAGCAGACACCACTGTCTCAAAACATTTCCCAATGTCAGAGCACTGTGTGCCCGAGTATGGAAATGTGAAGGTCCTGGTGGTTGAATGGAGTTCTTTGACTGAAAAGCTGGATTCAGGACTAAGGGCTAGTTCTGGCTGGGGCTGAAAACCACCACACTCCTGGATCTGGACACTTCTGTGCCCTGGGACAGGTCGGATATGGTCTCCAGAGCCCTTCTGCAGGCTGTGACCATCCCTCCACTTTCCCACAGAATTCAGCTCCAATCCAGTTCCAGCCAACATTTATTCTCACTCTTCTTCGGTTTGCTTGTGGTACCCACCTTCTCCTTGCCTGAGACAGTGTGATCTCCTGTCAGCTTTCCAGAAAAACAATTATACATCTGCATTCAGAGAAAAGTTTGAATATATTCTTTACAGCATTGGAAAACCAACCACTGCAAACAATTGATCTGTCTGTTGAAGGGAGCTGTACCAGGCAGCAGTTAAACCAAGACGTGGTTCTAACGGTGCTAAATGTGTTCATGAATGACCCAACACACAGAGGAAAAATGAGTGTGAGAGAGGAACATGTCAGGGTTTCTTTTTTTAATTTTATTTATTTATATATATTTCTATGTGCTCTGCATGTACACCTGCAGGCCAGAAGAGACCATCAGATCCTAATACCGATGGTTGTAGCCACCATGTGGTTGCCGGGAATTGAACTCAGGTCCTCTGGAAGAGCAGCCAGTGCTCTTAACCTCTGAGCCATCTCTCCAGCCCCAGGATTTCTTAGGAAGAAAAAAACTTCCAAGATAAAGGGCATAGAAATTCATATTTTTATTGAAAATAGATTTATTTCATACAATATATTCTTATTAACATTTCACCCTCCCCAGATCAGCCCCACACATTTTCTTTCTCTCTCTCTCTCACTAGAAAACAAGCAGGCATATAATAATATTAATAATAATAATTTAAAAACTCAGAATAGGACAAAACAAACAAACATTAAAAAGAATCCAATAAAAAGCACAAGAAACTCAAATAGACATAGAGATACATTCATACAGATAAAAACCCATAAAAAAACAAAATCAGAAATCATAATATATAAGAAAAAGACTTGCAAGGAAAAAAAATTCCCAAGCAAAGCATTACAAGACAAAAATCCTCCCTAAACCCGGCTAAGTTAGTTCTGTGTTTACCGTCTACTGCTGGGCATGGGGCCTGCCCTTCAGTGTGGTTGGTATGTCCAGTTAGACTCCACTGGAGCAAATTAATCTTTCCTTTGCAAGTGATTATCAGTTGGAGATAACTTCTGGGTAAGGGGTGGGAACGTGTGTCTACTCGCTCTGTCTGCAATGGGACTCCATCTAGGTCAGACATGCGCAGGTCTTGTGCATGCTGCTATGGTCTCTGGGAGTTCATATGAGCATCAGTCCTGTCTGCCATGGGACACCATCTAGGCTAGACATGCGCAGGTCTTGTGCATGCTGCTACGGTCTCTGGGAGTTCATATGAGCATCAGTCCTGTCTGCCATGGGACACCATCTAGGCTAGATATGCGCAGGTCTTGTGCGCGCTGTACGGTCTCTGGGAGTTCATGTGGACATTGGTCCTATTGTGTCTAGAAGGCCTTGTTTTCATGGTGTCTTCCACCCCCATTTCCTCCCACAATCTTTCTGCCTCTTCTGCAGGGTTCCCTGAGCTCTGAGCGGGGAGAGTTTTGATGGAGACCTCCCGTTTAGAACTGAGGGTTCCAAGGTCACTCACTCTCTGCACATTGTCCAATTGTGGGCCTCTCTATTTGTTCCCATCTCCTGCAGGAGGAAGCTTCTCTGATGATGGCCAAGGAAGACACTGAGTTATGAATATAACAAACTGTCCTGCGGAATTATTTTGTTGCTACATTCCCTTTATTAGAACGGTAGGATTTAGCTTTCTTCTGGGTCCACGGCGTAGCTAGTCTCGGGTTCTTGGCCCCCAGAGCAGTGTCTGAGATAGGCTCCATTTCACAGAGTGGGTCCTAATTCCAGTCGGATAGGGGTTGGCTATCCCAACTCCCTCTGTACCCACTCGTGCACCTCTGCAGTTTGCAGGCAGCTGTAGACTGAGGACTTTGTAGCTGGGCTGTATTTTGATCGTTTGTGTTTGTCAGTTTAAAGGGATACATCTGTGCTGTCTGGAAGTTTACAGGATATACTCACACATTGTAAGTAAATTCTGAAAGATACGGGGCAAAGAAGGAAACTGACCTAGGATACACAGACTCCTGTAATACACGGATCCTAATCCTTGGATCTGGTCTCAATTCCTTCTCTTCCATCTAAAGAACTAAGCTTTTGCCCACGTTATCTTCCCACCACCTGGCTGATACTCCGTCATTGTCTGTTCTTCCTTGGTCTTTATTTGTCTTCTCAATGCAGGACACCAAACCCTCATCTCGCTGAGGTCACCTAAGAGGACACTCAGGGAACTCTGGACACTGTCCCAACTCAGCCTTCCCGGTGCGGGCCCCCGACTCTTTCCTTCTCTTCTGCCACTCCCTGTGCTACAGATATGTATGTTTTATGTCATTTCCCAAGAGTTTTCTACCAATGCTTTCATGAGAATCACGTGAAATGAAGGAAATGGCCTGGAAAACCATGCCTTTGCTGCAAGGTTAATAGACACTTGATAACTAGCCTTTTCTCTTAACTCCCACCTAGATCTCTGGAGAAACATAGTATTAATTTTCATTGTTCAGTCCTGCACATTCTTTAATCAGACTAACCACTAGCAATGTAGGCCTTTCTTACATGACAAATATCAGATATCTCCATAAACTATCTCCATAGCACTGTATCTCCTAATTAGTGCTTATATGTGGAAAGGGTTCGTTTTAATCAATTTGTGCCACTTCGTTAAACTATTTATTATCAGATTTATGATAATCTTGAGTTTTGTTCCATGGTATTGAGATAAAAATTTGAATGTTCTTTTCAAAAAAGTTCTTTTAGTTGATAATTCTCTTATTATTTTATTGGCTTCAAAGCAACTTGAAATTGCTGTGGCTATAGAGGGCTCTGCTGCTCTCTTTCCTGGTTTTTATTTTAAGAGTTGCATGATGATCTGCTTATAAAACCATAACTTTACCAGAGTTCATAGAAACAAAAGTTTCTACTTTTGTCCTTTGAGGAATTTTTTGGAATGAAAAAAAATGGGTATTGATTTTCATTAAATTATTTGAGCAGTTCTTGTTTTTTGTTTTTGATTTTTTTTCTTACATTCTGTTACATTTCTTACTCTTAACCTTATACTCACTGGACACAGCAGACAGGCTGACGGTAAAACTGTAAGTTTTGTGTACTATAGGGGTCTAGTCACTTTTTTATCATACTATTTTGTATCTCTAATAGATACTTGAAAATTGTGGATTGGATCTATAGACTGTAATAAATCTCTACATTTTTCTTGCAAAACATAACAGATAGGCACTTAAATCCCTCTCTTGATAATGATATTAGGGCTTAGCTTTCTATGTAGTTTTTCATTTCTTGGGAGGACACGTCATGATGAAGACATGGCCTCTGTCCTATCTGAATCACCATGAACACAGGTCCAGAGATGAAGACTTGGCTACAGGTAACTAACTTATTTGAGGAAGGATTCCAGAAATTAGGATGTGGTTCATGCTCATTGATACAATGCAGCCACCAAGTGGAAATTCATCCACTTTCTTCTGTAGTAAGGAGGCACTTGTTCATCCTGGCCACCCAGAACCAAAATAACCACACAGAAACTTATATTATTCAAATCACTGCTTGGCCTAGCTCTAGATTCTTATTGGCTAGCTCTTATATCTTAATTATAACCCATTTCTATTAATCTTTATATTGCCAAATGGCTGTGGCTTACCGGATAAAGTTCTGTCCATCTATCTCTGGCAGGGCTACATGGCTTCTCCTGACTCTGTCCTTCTTTCTCCCAGCATTCAGTTTAATTTTCCATGCTTACCTCTATTCCCTGTGCAGGCCCAAGACAGTTTTTTTTTAATTGACCAATGGTATTCATAGCATACAGAGGGAAATCCCACATCATTCTTCCAAGGTCAAAACTGTAGATCTTGGCATCAGAGATGCTTCTGATGCCTTGTTCTTACAATACCAGTAACACTAGATGAGGTGGCAGCCCATGAGCCACCAGGCTCTGTGGCGGTACAGTGATGGGAAAAGATATCCGTGTTTTCATTTGCCGTTCTTCTCCCTCCTCTGCCTCTCCTTGTCATCTCCTTCTTTCTCCCAAGTAATATCCCCTTTTTTTCTCTTTTCTTTAAAACAATCTTTTCTTATTTTACATACCAATACTAGCTTCGCTTCTTCTCCTCCTCCCACTCCCTCTTCCTTCTTCCCAACCCACCCCAATCCACCCCTCAGAGAGGGTAAGACCTCCCCTATGGGGAATCAACAAAGTCTGTCATATCACATTAAGGCAGGACCAAGGCCCTTCCCCCATATCTAGGCTGCGCAAGGTATCCCTCCAAAGGGAATGGGCTCCAGAAAGCCACCTCATGTCATAGGGATGAATCTTGATCTCACTGCCAGTGGCCAACAGGCTGCCCAAGCCACAGAACTGTCATCCATATCCTCTTTTCTTTTGTGTCATGTGTTTCATTGTCCACTCTCACCTCTCTTACTTCCCTCCATCTTCTAGTTAGATCAGTTTCTCCCATCTCACAGTCTTTTGCTATATTCACTTCTTACACACACACACTCACACACATTCTACACTATATTTACATTTTACACACTCACACATTCTGCGCTATATTCATGTCTTACACACACATTCTGCTTCATGTCTTACACACACATACCCACACATCTTGCACTATATTTACTTCTTCCACATACACATACACATTTTGCACTATATTCACATCTTACACACACACACAAAACACTCACACATCCTGCACTATATTCACATCTTACACACACACTCAGACATCTTGCACTATATTTATATCTTACACGCACACACTCACACATCCTGCACTATATTCACATCTTACACACTCACACATCCTGCACTATATTCACATCTTACACACACATCCTGCACTGTATTTACATCTTACACACACACTCACACATCCTGCACTGTATTTACATCTTACACACACACATACTCACACATCCCACACTATATTCACATCTTACACACACATTCACACACATTCTACACTATATTTACATCTTACACACTCACACACATTCTGCACTCTATTCATGTCTTACACACACATTCTGCTTCACGTCTTACATACACACACTCACATATCCTGCACTATATTTACATCTTACACACACACACACTCACACATCCTGCACTATATTCACATCTTACACACACTCACACACATTCTGCTTCGTATCATACACATACATACACATTCTGCACTATATTCATGTCTTACACACACTCACACACATTCTGCTTCACATCTTACACACGCACACTAACACACATTCTGCATATGAGCAACATGATGTTTTTCTTCACTAGTCCATGTTATCTTACTTAACACGATGATCTCTCCTTTCATTTGCTTTCCTCTGTTCCTACAGCCAAATAAAAGTCTGCATTGGTCTGGACCACATAGTCTTTATCTACTTGTCTGCTCATGGATATCTAGATGGGCGTCCCGTCTTTGTCACTACGAGTAGTGTAGCGATGGACTTCTGCATATATGCACCTATCTCAAGCCACCGTTACTTTAATATGTTTCTTTCTTCTAGAGACATGTGCCAGGCACTTGTTTCTGCCCCCAGGAGAGCACCTGGAGTGAGCTGTTCCTTCCTGCTGGCTTCCTGACATCACACCAATCCCCGTCCCGGTGTGAGCTGCACATGAGACATGCTTACTGCTCATGCCATTGGCAGGTAGACTGAAGAGGCTGCAACATTAGGGGTAAGGCGGCTTTTGCATTCCTATCACTTCATAAACAGGTTTTAAGTTTAATATTCCATGCTCTTAAATCATCCTGGGCTGTCCCCAAAGACTCAAGAAACACTAACTGCTTCCCCTGAAATCCCCTTACATCAGAGAAATTGAAAACATACTGCCTGAGTATCACCTCTGGGAATAGATCAGATACCATCAAATACCACGTTGTTCCTGCATGGTCACTGCTGGAGGACAACCGGGGGCTTTTGCTTTCTGAAGCAGACCAGGGGCTTAGGCGCTGGCTATATCCCTGGATCCTATTTGTTCATAGTTATGCCTGCCACATAGGATTGAGTCTTTGAACACCAGAACCATGACCTTTCTACACACTGCTCTGACTCCATCTTTCTCCCTCAGGCCTTTGTTTGAATATTACTCCTCAAGTAGGGCTTCACTGAACACTCTCCTCAATAGCAACCCTGCTCAAAAATGCTCCCTGGATGATTTCTCTGACTTCTGGGATTTTTTTTCATAGCAGTTTTTTACCAACTGATTCCTTACATACTTAATTCATCTGTAATCAGTGTCCTTGCTAACACACAAGGTCCAACTAGCTAATATTTTTGCCAGACTGAGTACTTGCTGAAGCCCTAATGCACAAGGCAGCACCAGGGATGTAGAAATACTCAATAATTTTTACAGACTAATAAAAAAAGAGTAAATGAATATATGACTAAAATAATTACTAATGTCCCTATTTTTCTCAACTGATGTCTTGAGACATAGATACTGACAATATCAGCAAACGCAAGGCAAAGCTAGCAGCTCTTGTGTAGGCTGGAATAGACTTAAGAATAAGTGAATTATTAGCAGATCTTAAATTATTCTTTTGATAGAGGAAAAAGGCTGAGCCATATAGGATAAAACCTACCTCCAAAGAAAGATGGCACTGGAGGTCACTGCTCAGGAACCCTTCCCTTCTTCTAGGCTATTTACATGTTCACCACTGAAATCTCTAAGAACAGGGATTTGCTTTGCTCATAATTGCTAAACACGGGGAACAGCCCAGTTGCTCTTCAGTGGATAAATCATTAAACAAGCTGTCAGCATTCTTCAAAGGAATAGAGCCAGTAGAATGGAACAAAGGAGAGGAAGGGGAGAGAGAGATAAGGAGAAAGGCAGAAAGAGGTAAGGACTTCCCTGTCTGAAGGCCACAAAAGCGGGAGCTGGTGGTGTGGGTCAATCTGAAGTCAAAATTCACAAAGAGACAATGGTTTGATTGAAACCTGAAGGCAGGAACAGCCTGAGGCCGTGACTTGGAAACCATCGGATGGAAAGCATCTCTTACTTGAGAGACAGTGAACAGTTTTGTTCTTGTCAAGTCCGCAACTGGCTGGACGAGGTTCTCACATATTCTGAAAGGCACTTCAGTCTGCGTGTTTAAATGTTAATTTCATTTCATCCGCAAGAGCGTTTCTGTGACAGAAAATTTGGGCACCTGCAACACGGTCAAGTTGATGCACAAATAAACCGGAAATAAAAATAAACACTGACAGTTGCTTTGCAATGAAAAGGTGAGGGCAGAGTGGGAAACCATTCAGTAGAGCTTGGGTAAGTCTCAAGCGAATTGTGCTACATTTTGAAAAGTCACAAAAGGTTACGCTCCGTGGCGTGATCTTATTTATATATGATATTCTCTTTTGCAATACTTAACTGCCTACCACTGAGCTTCCTCTCCAGCCTTGGGACTTTTAAGATAGGATCTCACCATGTAGACCAGTTTATCCCCTAACTTTCCATCCTTCTCCGAGTTCTGGGTCTTAAAGGCTCTACCATGACTGATTCCCATAGCATTTATACGTGATGAATAAAACTACGTGATTGTAAAATAGTTTAGCATATTTGCAGTTGGTGCTTGTGACAGAAGGGCGTAGATTAGGTTATAACAGAATATAATAATATGTATAACATAATCTGAGAAACAGATTAAGTATTATATCCTAGTAGATATAAGAACCAATTTACACAAGTGATAAAATAGAATGGAAACACATACATACACACACACACATACACACATGAAAAATCTGAGAACTCAGAATATTGATGCTCCTCATTAGTGTCTGTCTAATTTTGATATTGTACTTAAGGTTTTGTAATCTGACACCACTAGGGGAAACTGGGTAAAGAGTATATATACAGCATTTTCTGATATTTACATATGAATCTAAAGGCACATTAAAAACAAAACATTCAATTTAAAAATAATTCATTGGCAAGGATAAAGAATCTGCAACAATCCCCTCATTTGGCTGCTATTCGGTGTTCTTTCTGGAACACACGGCCACCAAAAGTCAAAAGAAGAAAGACCAGCATCAGGGTCTCTGGCTCCTCCACCAGGGCCTATTTCCAATTCTTCTATCTCCTCTTCCCCTGTCTGCTTCTTCTTAGTAAATGTAGGCAGGTTCCTGGTGGACGTCCCTTCTGAAAACACAGTGGAACTCTTTATTTCCCTTCCACCCATTTTTCTCCCGGTTAGTTGAGGGCCCCGTCCCCTTGGCTGTCTGTCGGTGACAGTGTCCTCCATCTGCCTTGCTTCCAACCATCATTTCCTCTGCCAATCCCCTTCCTTTGCTTCACCTATCTCTCTGGCTGTGCACTTTGGTCTCTGAGACTCCTCCTTATGGGCTGGACTTCAGCTTATCCCTCCTTTTTTTCCCACCATGGACAGCCGTGCTCCCACTGCGTGCCAACAGCCTGCCCTGTGAGTTTGTTCCAGCCATGGCATGATGTCCCTTCCCCTGCCCCTCACTTTGTTTTCTCTCTAGAAATCCCAGAGTGAGCTCTGAAAGTGCTGATGTCCTGGCCGTCCACCAAGCTTTCTGAGGTAAGTGATCTCGTGGGTAACCTGGGTATACACTATTTAAAGCTCTCCAGGTTGTTTCTGGGAAATTTGAAAGCCACTGTTCAAAAGTTTACAAATCTGTCTGTCCACCATTGCTTTCCTAGTGTTGAAACAAAGCCTTATGTGCAGTCAACAGTAAATGTTTATCAACACAATGGGAGTGATTTATCAGTATCTTCTTGAAAACCCTTAGATCACAGATCTATGAGCCTTTCCAGGTACAAAGCTGGAGAGAGGGCAGCTCATGATCCTTGGGGTGCAGCCAGGCCTTGTGGCAGTGGGCCCTGTTCTTTCCCCTGAGGCAGAGGCCCAAGAGTGCTGGTCTGGCTCACATAACCTTCTCCTGTTCCCTGAAACATTGCAGACCCAAACTGTAGAGCTTGAGTTTGGCAAACTTGGGTTTTTCCCTATAGAGCGAGAGCCAGGATGTCAGATCCAGTGAACTGTAAAGGAATCCACATTCTGCAGATGCCGGCACATGTGTTCCGACCATGGCTGACATGCTGCTGCCGGCTGTGAGTACTGGGCATGGAACGAAAGTGTCATTGGTGAGGACAGTCAAGTCCCAAGCGACAGAGAAGGCCCAGCAGGGAGAAGCATGCCCAGCAGAGAGAAGCACACCCAGCAGGGAGAAGCATGCCCAGCAGCCCCATGCCCTTGCCTGATGTGCTACAGCCAGATGATTTTACTGTCCTGACTCAGGAGAAAAATAATATTCCAGTAATACAGATGGGAATGTAGGCTTGCTTCCTCTCACTGAAATATGTTTCCTTGATTGGAAGGGTTGGGATCCTTTGACATAGATAAAATAATGATAAAACAAATTCTCAAAAATAGCAGAGAATTTAGGACCCAGAAACATCATCAATGACCTCATCCTACATCTGAAGCTATTTAGGCATAAGCATGGAGGAATTAAGTGTTCGGGGTTCTGGGTCAAATGCCTAGTTGCTGGCAGATCTGGGCACAGAACTCATAATAACTTGAAGAACATTTTAAAAGCCTGTTTCAACAACTAGCACCAAATAAGCACCATGATGGGATTAGTTCTCTCATATGAAGAGACACGAAGCACAGAGCTTGCTTCCTCCCTCTCTCTCAGCCACGGGAGAAATATAGTTCTAAAATTGCTTTGAGAAACCACTTTATAGTTGACAGTGATGTTTTGATTCTGAGGCAGTTGTGTGACTATTGAGAGATGTATAAAATAATTATGTCAAGTTCACTTAAGATTTGAAATATGAAATCAATATGCTTAAGTAAGGCCTATTGCTTTAAATTTGATTTGAAAACATCAGGTAAAACATGCCCTACTTAAGAAGTTACTTACTTCTTGGTGATGTCCATTGAAAAGACCTGGAACAGTTAAAATCCCATAGCAGTGGGTGTCAATGATACCCCAATTATAGCTTCTAAATTTCACTTTCCACCAGAATATCCAGGTGCCTTGGAAGCTGAAAGATGTAGCTCTTTGTCAGGACTGTTGCTGTGAGCTGGAAGCACCTCTGTGGGACAACAAAGATGCCATCTTCATTCTGAAAAGGGGTGGAGACAGGTAAGAGACGGGCCCACAGGAACCGTTCTGGGACAGCTGAAGGGTGCTGACAGTTCCTGGTTTTCCTACAATTTGTAGTGGAGTCATGCAGACAGAAAGAAAGGAAGTGGGTGGGAAATTCTATAAAAGAAATGGTCCTAGAAGAAAGAGTAAAAGGAGTGGAACCGTGTAGTGATATTTCATTTATATTTTAATAAATAATGTTTGCCTGAAGTAAAAACAACTCCACTGGTCAGCCTTACAGACTGGGCAGTGGTGGCACACACCTTTAATCCCAGTAGCCATGCTAGTTTGCCACAGAAACCAGGCGGTAATGGTGCACACCTTTAATCCCAGCACTAGAGAGGAATACAAGACGGGAGGAGACAGCTCTCAGTCAGTCTCATTCTGAGATTCCTGGAGGCAGGATCGCCATTTCTGACTGAGGTAGAGGAAAGAGCCAGTGGCTGGCTCTTTTGCTTTTCTAATCTTCATATTGAACCCCAATATCTGGCTCTGAGTTTTTGTTTATCATGCTACAGTGCTGCCGTGTGACAGAGAGGTTGTTACTGAACCTTCAGAGGACCAGCACACTGAGCCAGTGGGTTGTCCTGTGCCAATCTCGGCTCTCACAGTGAAGGATGGGGAAAAGAGGTGGTTGAATTTAGTCAGACGTTAGTTTACTTTGGGTTTAATTTTAGCATTTGAATGAGAAAAATACTTTCAAATACTAGCAGTGACGTGTTCAATGGAAAATGAGACGATGAAGACTGAGGGCAGAGACTATGAGCACTGCCGCAACTACACGGGTTAAAGCAGGAATTCTCAGTGTCATCCGAGACATGCAGCATCAGCATCACACAGGACATGGGTAGAAACTAAACAGAGCTTAGTTCCGGTGAGGAGAGGAAGCCCTGCAGCTTGCAACACAAGGACCTTCAAGGTGCCGCTGGTGCTCACAAATTGTTGAGCAGGGAGTAGAAAGGGTAAAAACTCGGCTAGTGTGACTTAGTAACAGAGGACAACCTTGTCACCAAGAGGGTAAAGGGGCAGGTAAGGGCTGATTTAGGGAGGGATGAGTAATTGAACAAGGACTTACGTGATGACACCTGTTTTTTGAAAGGAGAGGAATGGGGAGGACTTTGAAAATGAGAGCTTTTCAGTCTTTCTAAAATAAATACTACTGAATATCAACATTATACACCCTGATAATAAACACACACACAAAAAAGAGACTATCTTGGCCTTTGTATGGCCTAGTGGTTCTCAATCTTCCTAATGCTGTGACCCTTTACTACAATTCCTCATGTGATGATGACCCCCAGTCATAAAGCTATTTTGTTGCTACTTTCTTGGAGGAGAGGGCGGCTTGTTTGTCCTTGCGGCCCAGAACCAAAATAACCACATAGAAACTGTATTGATTAAAACACTGCGTGGCCCATTAGCTCTAGCTTCTTATTGGCTAACTCATATTATTTTAACCCATTTCTATTACTCTATATATTGCCACATGTCAGTGGCTTACTGGGTAAAATTCCCAGGATCTGTCTCCGGCATCTCTCTGACTCTGCCTTCTTCCTCCCAGAATTCAGTTCTTTTTTCCCCGCCTACCTAAGTTCTGTCCTATCAACAGGCCATGGCATTTTCTTTATTCATTAACCAAGAAAAGCAACACACAAACAGAAGGACCTCCCACACCACTACTTCATGACTGTAATTTTGCTACTGTTATAAATTGCAATATAAATATCTGTGGTTTTCTGATGATCTTAGGTGGCCCCTGTTAAATGGTCACTCAGCCCCAAAAGGGTCATGACTCACAGACTGAGAAGCTCTGGTATAGCCTAAAGTCTAGGAACCAGAATTTAACAAGCTAATAGGCAGGTAAATAACCGGGACAATACAGGCCGTGTGGCAAATGCCAGGGGCTGAAGAGGCTCATGGGCATTTGATTTAGATGGAATGTACAAGAACACTATCACAAATAGCCTTTCAGGGCTGCCAAGGGGAGGTGAGTAGAACAAAGCCAGCCGGGCTCTGGAAGTGGTCCTTGGGCAAGGGCTGATCCTGAGAGGGGAGAGGAACCACAGCCTACAAAGGGGAAGAAATGACACTACAGTCTTCACTGGGAGCCTCTGAGCCCATGGGCCATGGAAAAGATTAGAATTTAAACATAAGAGTCGTTTCAAGCTTTTAGCATAGGAGTTGCCTTATCCATGAAATACACAGAGACATCCCCTGAACAGTACCAGCAAAGCCTTAGGATGGCATGGAATGTCTTCAGAAACACCTCTCTGAAGATGGAATTTACAAAATAACCCCACACTAGCTCACAATTGCATATAATAAAGGATTTATTTAGGGGTAGACTCACATATCACAGTCCTCTGCTTGGACAGGGAACAGGAACCGAATCCTGTAGCCAGAAGAGAGGGAGAATGCTGGCTTTACATGGGCATAAAAAGTATAAGAGGCCACGCCCAAGAAGGTGGGTAACTAAAAGGATGCTGGCCATAGGAATTCCTACAGCATCTCCCCTTTTGTTTAAATAAGAGAGTTCTAAGCCTAATACAAAATTATGTACAATAAGAACAAATATCATATATAAAAATTAGAATAACAACCAGCATAAACAATATCAAGCAAAAAAACACATAGTAAAAGTTTTAATAATTATTCTAGCCTAAGGAGTCTAAGTTTTGTATTAGAAATAGAGTGGCTAAATCATAAAAGGAAAATAACTGACTATCTAGTCTTCAACCCCATCGAAGGCCTGAGAAGGGAGATAATATCACTTGGGTAGGTAGGAAATGCAATCAAGCAACTTCCAAAATCTGCAGTAGATGACAGAGACAAACGCACCAGAACTTTACTGGTCTGGGCAGGAGGGAATGAACAAGCAGTCCCTGCCTACAGAATGGCATGCCAATGTGGTCTGGAACATTTGGGGTTGGTGCCCACCACCCACTTAGGGTCTGGATGTTCATGTGACCACTCAGAGTTGGGAAGAAAGTAGCTGAGACCATGCTCTGCCTCATCGTCTCCCACCTGGGCAGGTGGTTGGATCAGGTCTGCTAGGAGTGCACAGGCAGGAGAGCATGGTGGATTCCTGCTGCCATACACAGATATTTCCAGGTAACGCAGTGCACTACAGGGCAACTTTAGCTATTACTCAGATAAAAAGAGTTTATGTGCTGCACACTCCTTCTCAGAGTTAAAGTGACAAGTTCAGCTTCGTCCCAGAGCTGGCAGTAATGGTACCTCCACCATATTGAAAGGCAGAGAGAGGTGGAGCCAGCATCCAGAACTGCTGCAACCAAGCTGCTTACCATTTTAAAAATGTTCCTGCTCAGAAAATAACTACAGATATGCAATAAAGACATATTCTGATAAAAATAAACCTCTGAATGGTTCGCAGTGTGTTTAAAAAATGTACATAGGCTTGAGGGCTTGGGAGAGGGAAGAAAAGGAATATAGACAGTTATAAAAAGAAGTAAATGTTTTTTTAAAGTAAAGTCTTTAAAGAGACAGAGTACAAACAGTCATAGATTAAAGGAGTAAAGAAAACTAAACCACATAAAGGTGGAATATACACAGAGTCTGATTATGTATATTATTATGTTTTCTTTGAATTTTTTTGACTGTGAAGGAGCTAAGTACAGAGAAACATTTCATTATATGGGATGCTAAGCTAAACCAACATATGTATTTTAAATGTATCTTGACTTCAAAATTTGTGTCTCAGGATATGTTACTTTGGAAAAGAGGTTGTACTTTTGTTTCCACAGAGGATGAGAACCTGTGGGTTCCTTCCAGACTAATATGATTTGATCAAACAAGACCCCCTGAAACAATGGCCCATATGGTCCAACATCCATGATGGCTTCAGGACTGCTGCCTGAGATGGACCTACTACTACACAGGGTACCCCTGACAGACCTGATTGACAGCACCCCCAATCAGCAGGAAGTAGTCTAGACAACAATGCCCAAATTTCCTAAATGATTGCTTATAAATGTTTGTTTACATTTAAAGGGGGATATGCTATAGAGATGAATACTTTTCATTGGTATGGATCTTGGTCTATTGATACAAATTTAAGGTCAATTTTGTTATATGTATTTCTGCTCTTGTTTAAGGTATTGTGTTTGTTCAGATCATTTAAAAATGTAATGTATAATTAAAAATAAAGATTTATAGATAGTCATTTATAGTAGTCAAACTTGTAGTCATGTTAATTAGGATTTCTAGATGTACAGGGATTTATTTCAGATAGATAGTATTCTTTAAATCTTTCAAAGATATACAGATGGCATTTAAAATGTTTAAGATATTAGGACTTTTCATGACAATGAGACACATCTGCTGCTGGCAACGCCAGTATACTTCAAGAGGAAGATGGGCATTGATGAGGCTCCTTATGGAGTTTGCTAGCCATTTGGGCAAGAAACTTCTCCTGCCTGGACTGCTTGGTGTTATGCTGTATGAACTGAACATACAGGACCCACATAAAAATAACTGCTGAATTTGCCAAAGGGTAAGACCTCCTTCAGGGTTCTTGCTTTATGAAAGAGTCTGTCAGGCATTCTGTAGGACACGGAAGAAAACAACTGATGTACTTGCCATTACAAGGCAGAAAAGATCTTCGGATTTCCTACTTCTTGGAAAAGCCTGCTGGATACTATTGGCCTGTAGGCTGAAGATTGGATGACCCAATGTTACAGAAAAACTTTGGGTGATTGTCCAGGGAGTGATGTCTCTGTCAATTCTAGAGTTTTGGAAGTTGCTTACAATGCACTTTCTGTTAACTTAGGTAATATGATATCCTTCTGCAATCTTTGATGGAGTTGAAGAATAGAAAGTTATAGCTATAGTTTTCCTTAATTATGATAAAAGATAACATAGATATAAATATTGTAACCATAATTCCTGCTTGATACCTGTTTTGCTATATGCAATTTTGCCATATTAAAGTTAAAACTTTCATTTTTATTTAGACAGAAAGGGGAGGTAATTTGGGATTTGCCTCTGTATACAATTGGTTAATAAAGAAGCTGCTTTTGGTCAATGGCTTAACAGAATATAGCCAGG
>LOJH01023050.1:7994-18603 GCA_001685095.1 Ellobius talpinus | reverse complement strand
TTGGTGGAGGGGAATGGCAGTTGGTTACAAGGAACAAAACTTCGGTAAAACAATGGATTTTGTTACTGTTTGGTGACATGAAGAGCTGGCAAAGTGTCAGGTATGCAGGTACTTAATGACAAGTCTTTAAGACTTGACGACAACATGGTGGTATCTCTAAACCCTAAGTGTCAGTATGTCCAGACCCCCCACAGCAAGCGCAGCGGCTGGGAGATGCAGCGGTGCTGCTAGTAGCTAGGCAGCCATGTGACAGGGAAGCACGCACCCTTCGCTCCGAGCCAGGTCAGCATCGGCCCTGAGCATGCAGATGAGAGTGGCGCCCTCCCGGTTCTCCCGCTCCCGCCTATGCTGCAGCCTCTCCAGCTCAATGCGGCACTCTTCGAGCTCCCGACTCAGCGAGAAGATCTGGCCTTTCAGCTGCCGAGAAAAAGGGAAAGCTCTGATCAAACTACTCAGTTAAAGCGGGTGACTGCAGAAGACGCCACAAGTTTATATTACATTTGACAAAACACGACAAACAAGGAACATGAGGGTGACTGAAGGTGAAGTACTGTTTTTTCCTTCATCGTTTATTAATTACCAAATAAGTATCTGTAAAGAATTTCTACTTGTTCCTGATACTAGAAAAATCAACGGGCAGACTCAGAATTCATCTAACAAGTAATCATTCAAAACAAAACCCCTGTACCTAGTCATTCACAGCGAAATTAGTCACCACACAGACAAAGATCCTTCTTACATGTTTCTCTTCAAAAAATGGAGGCGAGCTAGGTACGGAGGCACACACCTTTGATCCTAGCACTCAGAAGACAGGGCGGGAGGATCTCTGAGTCTGAGGCCAGCCTGATCTACATAATGAGTTCTAGGAGAGCCAGAGCTATGTAAAGAGATGCTGTCTTAAAAAAAAAGCAAGACAGAGGCTCGGCACCTCAGTAGTTCAGGACAGGTAGCAGGTAGGCCAGCTTTCTCGCCGCTGGCTACAAGGGCTTCCCATGCTGTCCTAAGTAGTAGCCAGATCACAGTAATCTGATGGATCTTAGCTTACATGGGAAAGGTACCAGCCAGAGCACCCTTAGTCCAAGCGTAGGCCAGCTGTGAGTGACAGAGACTTTCCAAGCGTCCATGGGTCTGCTGACATGAACATGGGCACCTCAAATAAAAGAGAAAAGTACATAGGATACTACAGTTGCCATCCATGCCTGTGGAGACACCAGACAGAACATAGCCAATAATCACCCTCTGGTCAAACAGAAGCACCTCCCCCCCACACTTCCCCCCACCTCCCACCCCTGCATATCCACATCTGTGTCAGGACAGAGATCAGCTGACATGCTCCGGGTCAGGATCCAAAGACAAGTGGTCTCAAGTAGAGAAGCTGCACGCCGCATAGCAGCAAGCTGGGAGCACACCTACCCATGACACACAAGTGCTACAGCAGGTCAGAGCCGGGCCAAGGGCCCGTGAGAAGTAAACAACTTAGAAAGTACAGAAATTAAACAGGACATGCTAGAGAGATGGCTCAGCAGTTAAGAGCATTTGGGCAATCATGAGGCCTGGAGTTCAGATCCTGGTACCCATATAACAACCCAGTTGACCTGGCAATCTATCAGAAACTCAGCTCCAAGAGGCTCAGAGACAGGAGGATCACAGGGACTTGGTGGCTTCCAGTCTAGCTGAGAAAACACGAGTTCCAGGTTCAAGTAAATATCCTGCCTTAAAAGAATAGGTAGAGAGTGATACAAAAAAGGGAAGGGGGCACTTAACACTTGTGGCCTCTGTGCACACACACATGCACAGGGATGCTTAAACAGGAAGAAAGGGCAGCAAGGAAGAGCAGACTGGAGTAAGGAATGTGATTCTGTAACTGCTCACTACACAGAGGCTAACTGTACAGTGTCAGTGCAGAGACCACAAAAATACACAGACTCCATAAAACCACTGGCTGAATCAGGCTAAAGCATAGGTAGCTGAAATTAAAAAAAAAAGCAAAAAAGTTAAGTTTCAAGATAGAAAACAATGACCAGGAGACAGAAAACGAATAGCACACACCAAATGCTACCAGTACTTGGTACTTGAAACTATGTACTAAGACAGTTTACGGCAGAATTTAACTCTCCAACAGCTGGTCTGCAACAGACTCCTGGCACAGCCACGCCTGACCCTACAAGTGGCCTGGAGGTGGCTACACCCATGGCTGATGGCTGAGATACTCCCGGAGCTCTGTCTACCCTACTGCTCCCTCATTCCATCCACTCACATTTGGGTTGTGGGAGCTGAGGGCCCTCTAGCACATTAGCCAAGAAAAGGAGTATAAGCAAATATCTTAGTAAAACTGGATTTTAAAAAGAAAGGCCAACACTGAGTAGGTGGTGGGAGTCCTAGGTCCATCTGGACGACGTGACAGGATCCTGTCCAAAAAAGAAGGAAGAGCTAAACTGGAAAAGACTGAAGGAATGAACCGGCTCGGCACATAGAGGAAAATCATCTGAAGGACTCACTGAGGGTCCACTGAATTCATGATAGTATTAAGTTAACTCTAACCTTATGAAAGAACCATGTTCTGACTCAATCTCGAGTAACTTCTGGGGTTGGAAACAGCCGTGTGTTGCTATCTGCTGACAGGAGTGAGCTAGCATTCATTATGTCATTATGCCCTGTACTTTTTACTCATATAGGTTCAAAGTGAAAATTAAAATCTCATATTTATTAACTTACACCCTGGAACTGATAAAGGTTTAAACTTGCACAACTCTATGGTGTTGCGGTAACTGAGAACTGGATAAAATGGCACAAGTGTAGAGCTTCTCCAATGGTAAACAGATTTCACAGTGCTAGACGTGGCTTTTCTACATGCATGCGCCAGTAACTTTATTCAATATAGTATTTAATCATTTATTAATGTTTTCTACACCTCTGGTAATGAATTTAAGTTATAGTAATTGTCAAATAATCTTAATATAAAAAATACAACTGAATGTTGGAATAAGTTTGATACTTTTTATAGAGATATGTTTTCAAAATTAAATTGGTAACTAAAAAAAAACTGAAGGTTGAAGAGATGGCTCAGTAAGAAAAGGTGCTTGCGGCACACTATAAGGATCTGAGTTCAAATCTCAGGTACCAGGTAAAAGGCCTGGTACAGCTACATGGTCAGGTAACCTCAGCAATGCTGGGGGAAGAGACTACAAAGTAAAGTCTTGTTTCAAACAAAGAAACAAAACACCTAAATCTCTTGTCCACATCTCTAAGCACAAATCTAGCCTGTAAAAGATGGGTAAGATTTCTACTGAGAGAGCTATAAAATCCAGTAAGGGATATTACTATTAACAGCCACTCCAAAGTTTTGATGCTTCTATTCCACAAAGTAACCAATGCTTCAAAGCCAATTCAATCACAACTATCAAGGCATTCTGGGATAGTCCTTACACAAGCAAGAGTGAGGGGCAGAGCACCATGATTAGAGATGAAGGAGCCACAAGACTCCAGAGGCTCCCAAGGGGAGGGGCATGGGCAAGGTCAGCAGTCACCATTCATGAGAACCCAGACCCTGGCTGCCTGGGAAGCAGCTTCCCTATCTCATGTCCTCCCAAATGGAGGGAGAATGTCTGGATAAAATAGGGGAAGGTCTGTCAAGCAAGACCAAAAGTCCAAGCTTGAAGGGAGAAAAAGGTAGTAAGACAATTCAGCAATCCAAGCATACGGAAAGAACAAGATGGCGTACAGCACACTTAGCATGCATGAATGAGACAATTCAGCAATCCAAGCATACGGAAAGAACAAGATGGCGTACAGCACACTTAGCATGCACGAGCTGCAGCACGGCCCCCACTTTCTCAAAACTCCTGCATGGTATCACATGCTGTAACCTCAGCGCTTGAAAGACAGGAACATCATTAGAGGATCATGACTTCTAAGCCAATCTGAACAACAAAATCTTAGTTCAAAACTAAACAATCATAAATCTGAAATAATCGAGTGCCTAGCAGGGGCCGCACACACCTTTAATCCTAGCACTCAGGAGGCAGAGACAGGCGGATCTGTGTGTGCAAGGCCAGCCTGGTCTACAGAGTTGAGTTCCGGGATAGCCAGAGATACACAAGAAACCCTGTCTCAAAAAACAAAACAAAACAAGAAAATCCACGAAAATGTGTAAGAAGGAAAAAAAATTCAAAACCAGAAAAAATATCAAACAATACAAGCAGGCATTTTACATTTGAAAAACACAGACTGACTATAAACATATGAAGAGATGCTCACTTCATTGGCAAATAAGGAAATGCAAACTTAGGAACATGACACCATTTCATAGCCACAAAACCAGCAGGACAGACAGGTAGGGCTGAACAGACAAGTAGGGTGTGAAGTGTGGGAAGAGCCCAGTTAGAGGGAGGCTAGGATTTCCTAATCATGTCGGATACGTGCAGAGCGCTCTAACTGAGCGCTGCATATCCTGAGAAGTTTCGCACCCTTGTGACAGGAGACCCCAAAGGAAAAGCATAGTAACTTAACTGATTAAAGCAGGAAAATGGAAAAAGCCAATGGCCCTGCTTAGATAACATCACAAAATGAAGCACAGCAATGAGCATTCCACAAGCCGTGCTGAGCCTCAATGTACAATAGAGACAAAAGGGCCAGCAAAGGGCTCAAGGGGTAAGGCACTTGCTGCCAAGCCTGACACCCTGAGTCCAAACCCTGTTCCCACAGGGCAGAGAGAACCAACTTGCACATATTGTCCTCTTGCCTCCACATATATGATGTCACTTATTCAATGCCTGCCCACCCTATAGTAAATAAATGGGGGGGTGAAAAATATGTCCCTTGTGCAAAATTCAAATACAAAGTTACACAAGTGTACTATTCAGAAGTGCACTAGGAAAAAATGAAATGCATCAAGTAGTGTAAAAAACAAACTAAAAATACAAGATGGTAGCATCCATGGGAAAGAAAGGGGCATGAGCTCAAAGAGAAACACTGTGGAGGCATAAGCTATAAGCTACTTAATCTGGGTAACAGGACATAGTTACTTTTCACAGTGTTATTTTAACTGCACATGTGTGGCACAATTAATAAAAACCCAGAAACTGAAACTGGGGTTCAACCTGAAGGTCAGAAAAGCAAAACAGCCAGCCACTGGCTCTTACCTCTAMCTCAGTCCAAAATGGCGATCCTGCCTCCATGAACCCTCAGAATGAGACTGAGAACTGTCCCCTTCCTGTCTTATATTCCTCTCTAGGCCTGGGATTAAAGGCGTGTATCACTACTGCCTGGTTTCTATGGAAAGCTAGTGTGGCTACTGGGATTAAAGGTGTGTGTCATCACTGCCTGATCTGTAAGGCTGACCAGTGGGGCTGTTTTACTCTCTGGTCTGCGGGCAAGCTTTATTTATTAAAATACAAATGAAAGCTCACTACACCCCTAGGCTTTGACTGCCCTGTTGGCCGCTCACCTTCCTGTGCAGTCACCGTTATGTTGACCGACCTCCCAGCACAAGTTGGAACCATGTCCCTTTCATCTGACATTGCTGACAGACAGTGGCTCTAGCATTCAGTAGCCACGGGGAGTTTGAAAATCACGGAACTCCCACTGGTCCCAGTGCCCAGTGTACAAACACAGGGTAAGAGATAAAGCAACGAGAACACACTATCGCACATAACACACCACCTGACATACACATACCAGCACACTGACACTGCCATGGCATCAGCAAGTTCAAGCCTGCATGACTGCTATCAGAAGACACGTGATGTACTCAATTTTCAAAGATTAATTGTATGAAAAGGCATTTATACTTTTATAAATTATAAAGCCAATTTTTAAAAAATGGTGAGATGGCTTAGCAGATAAAGCTGTGTGTGTGTGTATAACTATACTTACTGAGCAGGTTGTAATTATACACACACATACATATATTTATACCTACAATGTAAATAAAAATAAATCTTCAAAAAGGAAAAGAAATGATGCTTTTAAAGTTATTTTTAGATTTCTTCTGCAATAAAACAGAAGAGCCAGCAAACTGTGTCCCCTGTATTTAGTTGGTGGTTCTTCGTCACTGACCACGAACAGAAAAAGTAAAGGGGTTCACATAGGCTCCCATTAGGAAAGGCCAACAATGGAATCCAGGTCTACACAGGCTGACACTGGGCCCCTCTGCCTTCAAGCTGAGCCAAAGGAACCATCTGGCTAGAGGATGGCTCAGTGCAGGCTTCACTGTCCGTCTCAGGAAGGACTTTAAGGTACACACAGAATACCTTCTTGTACACAGGACACATATACTCCAAGGGAAGCTAGCACACAGCAGGCAACCCAACCTCCCACCAGGCAGAGCAGTTGTGTAGAACACACTGTGTCCTAGGGAAGCCTGAAGCAAACAGGGAGAACTGCATATGTTCAGGAACCTCACAGGGGGCCACCACAGTTACAAAGTCCATCTGACACCGCAACTTACCAAAAGTTCCGCCCTTGCAACTTCTCCCCACCTCTAGCTGCCTTGACCTTCTTTACAACCATTTTGCTGGTATGGTCAATATAAAAAATGGTGTCTGGTGGGCAAGACGACTCGGCACTTGCTGCACTTCTGGACGATCTGAGTGTGGTTCCCAGCACCCATCAGTCACCTAACAACCACTCATAACTCCAGTTCCTGAGGATCCAACACCCTCTTCTGGCCTCCACAGGCACCACACACACGTGGCGCGCATGCATGCACATACACACACGCATGCATGCATATACACATGCACACGAACACACACACAAGTAAAAATAAAACTTTCAAGAAATGTTTTTAAAAAGTTACTCTTAGATTTCTCTAACCACCTACAAATATACAGTAAAGTACTGTCTACTAGAAACTAGAATAAGCAGCCTCGGAAAGAAAAAAAGGGAGAGACAGTGCACAAAGAACACCACTTAGAATGAGGGCAAACAATGCTAATAGAGAAATACAGACACTCAGACTACACAAAACCAACTACAGTTCTCTTACCACTTCCAAAGATTAGACCTATGAGCAGGTCTGGTTTTTCTACAAGAAAATATGAAACCGCCCTATACAGCCACCAGTGGTCACTCTGCAGCTACTTCTGGACCACAGTCCTTGCTTAGTGTCAACAGCCAGGGAGACTTCTTCATGGGACACAGTTCTATCAAAAAGAAATCAAGCTAGCAATTGGTGGCGCATGCCTTTAATCCCAACACTCAGGAGACAGAGGCAGGCGGGTCTCTGGGAGTTCGAGGCCAGCCTGGTCTACAAGTACTAGTTCCAGGACAGTCAGGACTACATGGAAAACCTCTCTGAAAAAACAAAAACAGAAAAGAAAGAAAGAAATCAAGCTTACATTTTCAGAGAATATTTTTCACAAGCACACTCCAAAGGGCGGTAATCTGGGAAGCACCTGCCTTCCCTTCAATGAGCCCGTTGAGAAGAGACTTTGGTCTCCAGACAGGTGCAAGATATTTGTGGCTCAACAGAGCATGGAGGACAGCAAGAACAGCACGTCCCTGCTATTCTGGGACACTGGTCCTGGCATCCTGGGGAGCACTCTGAGAGGCTCTCTGAAATGTCTGTCAAAGCAGGAGAAGACCCCAGAGGAAATGTCTCGCAGCCAAAGCAAGACTGACCACGTGACAAGACTGCTTCTGCTTAGAGACCTGCCCACACGGATGCAGGGCAATCACCCTCACAGGAACAAAAGTTAAAAAGACTCAGTGTACACAAGGCCCTGTGTAGACCCTAATTTATACAAGCAGAGCCTGAAAGAAGCAGAAGTTTAAGCTAGAGAAGGGACGAGATGGAGGAATTTCTGTTGCTTTATCCAGCAAGTATGGGTCCTGGAGAAGCTATACACGGACAGCCGACACAAACACCAATGCCAGCATGCAGCCTGATGAACAGTAGGGTTAAGGGTTTATTCGATTGTTATTGATCCGTTCAATATTGTGCATATTGAAATCCCCCCTCCAAACAAACAACAACAACAAATTGACACGAGGCCTTACAAAACGGCTGGGGGGGGTCAAGGTGCTTATTAGAAAGCCTGACAACCGAGTCAATCCGTGAAACCCAGAGTGGAAGCAAAGCACAGGCTTCCGGACTTTGTCCTCTGACCTCCACACCCAAACGACTGTACATACACATATAAAGATCAATTAAAATGTAATGATTTTTTTAACCACTCCCAGGCTGTCCTGGAATTTGCTTTGTAGACCAGGCTGACCTCAATCTCACAGAGATCAGCCTGCCTCTGCCTCTGCCTCCTGAGTGCTGGGATCAAAGGAATGCACCACCACTGCCTGGCAAAATATAGTAATTTTTCAGTTAACACAAATAGTAAAGTAGCACCCCTACCTCAGCACAACCAACTGTTCCTGTCTTTGAAATCAGCTGTACACAGCACCCATGCGAGAAGGCATCAATATGCACCCAGCCAACAGGGGCAAAGCTACACCATCCCTAGAAACGATCAGACACCTCAAGCATCGACAGCATCACTACAGATACTGCCAAAAACTCAACAGTGCTGCCACAGATGGCCCCAAGTCCTCTACAGGACAGTTCTACCACAAATGCCCCCAGCACTCACCAGCATTACCGCCCAAGACAAGCATGGAAAACCAGAAAACAGCCTTTATACATAGCTCTGAAAGCCAGTTCCCCATGCTGCAACAGAAAAGATGGGTAAGAGCTACCATTGGCAACAGGAGAGCAAATCACTAAAAAGGTACTGGCTTCTTAGCACACTGGCAGCTCAGGACAGCACCTCAAGACAGTAGGGACAATGCTTGTGTAAATCAACCTAGAGAGCATCGCATGTGGGCAGACTACAGCCTCGGAATATACAGCTGCCTTCCAGTCCACTCTCTCTGGCTCTCAACCACAGTACTACCCTGTGGCAGATCTTGTCTTCTGAGATCCCTTGCCACTTTATAACAGGACCCAGAGGCCAACGCCTACACTTTAAGTGATTTACAAATTCTAATTTCAGAAAATTAGTCGTCGCAGCGACTATGAGCTATTAACCTAGCAAACCTAGGCTCTATCTGATAGTTAAAATATATATTATTGTAGCCTTGTTTTGTCTTTTTATAGTAATTTTTTTGTTTGTTTTTGGAATAGGGTCTTTTCTGTATATATCCCTGGCTGGCCTGAAATTCACTATGTAGCTCAGGCTGGCCTCAAACTCAGAGATCTGCCTGTGTCTAGTCACTGAGTGCTGGGATAAAAGAGCAGGTGCCACTATGCCTGACTCATAATAACATTTTTTTAAAAATTATTTCTTTTATTTCTTGAGATTATGTCCTTTTCCCCTTCCCTTTCCTCCCTCCAAACTCTCCCATACACCCCTCCATGCTCTCTTTCAAATTCATGGCCTCTTTTTCATTCATTGTTTTTACATACATTTAAGGGCACACACACACCCCTAAACACACCCTAGTCAGCCTGTATAATGTTACCTGTACATGTTTTCAAGGCTGACCACTGGTATTGGCTGACCAACTGGTGTGTCCTCTGTGGGAGGGCATCTCTCCCACTCTCAGTGTGTCCTCTGTGGGGAGGGCTATCTCTCCCACTCTCAGTGTGTCCTCTGTGGGGAGGGCATCTCTCCCACTCTCAGCATCCTTTAGGCTTTTATTTTTAGTTAAATCTTATTTTCAATGTAATAGGAGTTTTACTTGCATATAAGTCTGTACATCATTTGTGTGCCTGGTACCTATGGAGGCCAAAAGAGGGTGCTGGCTCCCTCTGGAACTCAAGTTACAGACCATAGTGAATTGCCACGTATAAGCTAGGAATTGAACTCAGGTCCTCTGAAAGAGCAGCCAGTGGCCATCTCCCCAGCCTGTACCCTTGTTTTTAAAAAGTATCTCAAGAGATGGTATTATAAAAAGAAATCATTTAAATAAACTAGCACGTTTCACAAAAACACCCAATTACTTTTGAGGCAATGCAGACTCTTCTCTTTCCAAGCCCAGGAGATCCTGAAATATCAACCTTTCAAATCTAAGCCAGGCAGGTGAGCTTCAGGGGTCCTCACGTGACTCCAGAGGGGTTTCTAGTCTATAGGTACAGAATGTAGAATATGTACATACACTGTGTTCTATGAATGTGTACATAAACATGTATGTACTCTGTACACGAGTATTTATACATGGTCCTGTGTGTACAGACCCAGCATGTAGGATTGGACTTGACAGGGTCACGACCTCTTAGCATATTACATAGTGGGAGACCGTGGTGATGAACATTTTTTATACAGATGTAGGAGCCCACACAGATCACAGGGACCTCAACCAGGACCCTCCTGTCAGCTTCACAGTCCAAGAAGGGTTCCCACTGCTTTGTAAGACTGCATCTCAAAATTGCCATGTGATATGACAAGACACAGAGAATGTATTCTCAGCTGGGCAGTGATAGCACACGCCTTTAATCCCTGCACTTGGGAGGCAGAGACAGTCGAATCTCTGTAAACTCGAGGCCACCCTGGTCTACAGAGTGAGTTCCAGAACAGGCTCCAAAAGCCACAGAGAAACAGCCTCAAAGCAAAAAACCAACAACAAGGGGGCTGGAGAGATGGCTCAGCGGTTAAGAGCATTGCCTGCTCTTCCA
>LOJH01023049.1:945-16810 GCA_001685095.1 Ellobius talpinus | reverse complement strand
TAGATAGATAGATAGATAGATAGATAGATAGATAGATGACAGATCGACTGACCCCACAGGCTACCAGTCTACCCTGGCCACTGTGCCTCCTGCCCTCATCTATGCCATGGCCTGCCCTGAGGGAAGGGCCTCCATGGAGATCTAGATGGCTGAGGTAGAAAGGGAGGACCATAGTGAGTCAGCTCTGTATCCTCAGTGTGCCCAAAGAGTGGAAAGAGGCTGTCACATCACATTTCCACCCTCATGGCCGAGGCAAGTCCCTAACCCTGGTGTCACTCACATGCCCTAGCTCAACCAGTGAAGCCCTGAAGTGCATCATCGGTCAGGGCTGTGAGCTCATTCCCTCACCCCCTCGGGTAGCAGACAGACCTCACCCTCATGTCCTGTTTCTTATTCATCCCCACCCCACCCCTGCCAGCTAGCCTGTCACCACATCCCCCAGAGGACCAGGCAGGCAAGGTTAGATGGGAGGTCAGGCTAAGATTTGGTTGGTCCTAGTTCTGCCTATGCAGTGTGGCTGACAGGCAGGTGGGCCACTCAACCCCTACCCTGGGGTCCGGTGCCAGACCCACGAAGGGCTGTGTGCTGGTGACCATAGAAACTCTTGTAGAAGCCTATGGCTTCTCTTTCCTGTTAGGGTCTATGCTGCCTCTGGTCACCAGCAGAGGTGTAGGGGAGGGGAGGTCCTCCAGGCTCTCAAGTTGGGCCCTGCCCTCACTTAGCCGCACCTGAACCCCGGCTTCTTAGCATGTAACCTGGAGTGTGGTGGGCTCGTGGGCTGGCATCTTGGTCAGCTGGGGGACCTTGGATAAGGCGTACCGATCTCCGGGCTGCAAGTGTCTCATATAAGCTCCAGGATGCTCCTACTAGGGGCTACCACTCTGGCAGGAGGTCCTTTGAGCAAGCGGTAGGCCTTAGTTTCCCTGGGGACTGAGCTTCCTCTGTGGCAGTATGAAGTGGCCCCTGAGGGATCTGTTTCCCACATGCAGAGGTGTCTGTGTTACCGGGACCGACCATGTACCCAGCATCTGTGAATGAGCACTTTCAGGGGTTCAAACTCCTGTCACCCCCAGAAGGCTGACTGTCTTTGTCTCCCTATTTTGTGGATGAGAGAAGGAGGCTTGGAGATTAAAAGAAGTGCCTGGGGCCTGGTGGCAGCAGGGACTATGGTCTTAACCATGAGACTTGATGGCCCCTTTTAACTTTATTGCTAATGCTTAGGTCTGGAAGGTCTCCACGGTTGGTTCACCAATGGGAAACTCAGCCCTAACAGGGCCTGGAAGCTGGCCCCTGCCATCCCAGTGTACCTCATGGTGCCTCCCCCAGGAATTGTCTGGATCCTCTGTCCTGTACCAGAGCCAAGAATGCCTTTTGTCCCCAGTCTCTGCTGGTACTCTGCCTCTGCTCTGAAAGCTCCAATTGTCACAACAAGCCTGTGACTGGGCTGCCCACTCTCCCACCCCAGCCCTGCTTGCTGTGGAGCCTTTGTATTCTGGGGACCTCAGCACAACAACCGGCTGTTGATCCCGAGAGCCCAGCGTGACTGGGAGAGGGTGGTGTTCCAATGCCCTTCCGGGTGGAGATTGACTGTGCCCAGACTGGGAGGAGACTGTGTGGCCTGAGGGTCAGAGCACAAAGTGATGAAGAGAGAGGCCCATGTAGGGGGGTCAGGGGACCTGGATTCCAGTCCTGACCAGCCCGCTCTGTAACCCTTTCTCCCAGCTCCATAGTACTCTTCCCCTGGGGTCAGTTTCCTTCTTTGTAAAGCAAGAGGTTGGATGATAAGTGTGGCCAAGGGGCTGGAGCATCAGAGGAAGATTCCAGCTCAGGCCTGTTGCTGGGCAGAGGAGAGAATGCAAGCCAGAAATCAGGAGGGCTGAGGCCCAGCTCCAGCACGCTGCTCTTCAGAGTTGGAGCCTGGCGGGCCGGGCTCCCAGGACCTGGGCTTTGGAAACCTGGGGAATAACTGTGGGCTGGGTAGTCTTGGGTGTTCAGGGTGGGGCGTGGGGGAGACCTACTCAGGTAGGTGGGAACCGTTGGCTACACCGCTGTGCTAACCTGGACTTCTAGAATAACCTAGGCCTAACCCCTGATGTATGCTCCTTCTCCTTGGCGGTATTGTTTCCTTTCTTATAGACCATTGACTTCCTGAACGACAACATTCGGAGAGGAATTGAGAACTATTACGACGACCTGGACTTCAAGAACATCATGGACTTTGTTCAGAAGAAGGTGCCACGGGGAGCAAGGGGTCTGAGGGGCACCTCCAGGACCCTTGTCCCTGTCCTGAGCCTCTGTTCCAGAGAGTGGGGTGAAGGGCTAGCTGACCTATACAGTCCCAATGCAGGTGGCTGGCTGTGGGTGGCCCTTCAAACACGGGGAACAACTCACAACGCCAGATTTCACTCTGGCTACTTTGTAGGGCCCACCCCCTGGCTGACAGGGATCTCCTTCTCTCGGGACTGGTTGGCTTTCCCCCAGGGTCCAGCCTACTGGACCTGTTCCCTCTGGTGTGGAGAGTTTACTTCAGCAAAGGTGGGGAGAAAACTCTCTCCTAATCCCAGCTCTCCCCGTTGGACACGGGACAAGACCCTTCCCATCCCTCTCACACATCTTTGAATGTGATGACCATTGTGTGTCCTCTTGGGACACTATCCCTCTCCCCGAGGCCCAGCCCAGTTTGTGGGTGCAACCGTCACAACTGCAGTGGGGCCACCCTTCCCTGGGGCTTGCCTGCCTTTTCTTTGTCCTGAGGCGAAGGTTTCTTGTCCGTGCCATGGGGTCAGTTATAGTCTCTCACTTCACAGTGGCTGTGACTTGCTCAGCTTCTTTCTGAAGTGCTCAGAGTAGAGCCAGTGCAGTGGGGGTCACCCTTGCTCACTGGGTGGGGACAGTGATGTTGGAGGGTCACAGGCCCCTCCCGAGCCTGGCAGTGGGTGTTCCTGGTCCCCTGAGCCTTCAGTGGAGGCTAACTTCACCACACCCTGGGGGCCTTGTGGCTCTGGGCGCCTCTGTAGGAGAAACAGGTGCTGCAGCTTCTGGGAGATTGCTTCCTACTGTCCATGTGCCTGGCAGCCCAGGCTGGGAGGGCCGAGTCATTCTCCTGGTAGATGCTTTTGTTGGAACCAGCCCTTAGCTGGCTCAGAGATTTCATTTCTCTGTGGGTGGGGGCAGGAGGTGACTAATGCTCACTGGGCCTTGCACAGAATGCTTCCCTCAGGGCATCTCTTACAGTCCAGCTCTGCCCCATGGAGCCGGCATTGCTCTTCCTAGCAGAAAAGCATCTGAATGCTTCCCTTAGGGCCTCTCTTGCAGTCCAGCTCGGCCCCACGGAGCCGGCATTGCTCTTCCTAGCAGACAGGCATCTGAGGCCCAGAGAGGCTGATCCCCTTGCCCTTGGTCACACACCCTGGCTGTAGATGTGAGGATTTGAATGTACCTGTCCAGCAACAGAACACATGGCCGTTGTACAACACTGTGGATCCTGAGGAAGGCCTGGTGGCCCACAGGGGGCTGTGGAGACAGCTGAAGGGTGTCCAGATGGTATCTACTTGGACTCCCACCACACGCTCCTTCAGCTTCCCGCTCCTGGAACACAGTCCCAGGTCCCTGTTTGCTCTGATTGATGGATCTTTTCACATTGGGCCTCTGTGCCCTGAACCTCATCCCCTCCACTCACGGTCTTTCCCACCCGCTGCTGAAGTACAGCCTCGCTTCTGCACAGGGCCTTTGCACATACACGATGTCTCTTCCTTGTTCAAGTTTCAGATGACATGTCCTTTCCTTTGAGCAGTCTTTCCTGTCCTCCCAACATAAAGTCACCTCCCCTCCCCCCACCTTCCTTGTGCCCAGGTATACAGCACCCCTTCCGGGTCACACCCTCCCCCAGGTGGTTTTGGTATAGTTTTGTTTGTTGTTTTTGCTTTTGAGAGAGTCTTATACTGTAGCCTAGGCTGTCCTAGAACTCACTATGTAGCCCAGGTTGGCTCCACACTGTACCATTCCTCCTGCTGGGAATCCAGGCATGCCTGCATGCTTGGCTCTGGCTCTCATCACTTAGCCAGTAGGTCTATCTCCCAGGGTGATTTTACCTTGTCTATACAGTGTCCAGGAGGAAGTCATCCAGCTGGTCCTTCTGTAGAACTGTTCTCTGCTGCACTCCACCCCCACCCCAAGCTGGCCCTGGTACAGAAAGGAGAGGTGTGGGGGGGAGAGACTATGGCAGTTTATTCTGGTCTCCAAGGTCAGGATGGAGCAGGGCTTCCATAGGACCTGGCCTCTGAGGCTATCTTCTCCGGCCAGACCCCAACCCCAGGGGCTTAAAGATGGAGAAGGATGCAGATCGGTTGCCAGGGAGACAGACTCCCTTTCCAGTGTCTAGTCAGCACCTGGTGTCCAATTGAAGTAGTTCCGCCTTACCGTGCATGGCTTTCCAGGGTAGAGAGTTCACCCCTTTTTGTATGGCCATGCCACTCTTGATCCCTCTGGCCTAACAGAAGATGGCTTCATGAGGCCCTGGCACTCTCACCCCCACCCTGGCACTCCCGCCCCCACCCTGGCACTCTGACCCCCTTCCTGGTACTCCCCCCTCCCCGCCCCCGACACACACTGACCCTGGCTTTGGCAATAACTCAGATCAGTGTGCTTTTCTCCTCAGTTCAAGTGCTGCGGCGGGGAGGACTACAGAGACTGGAGCAAAAACCAGTACCATGACTGCAGCGCCCCCGGGCCCCTGGCCTGCGGGGTGCCCTACACCTGCTGCATCAGGAACACGGTAACCGCATGGGTGCTGGGTGCAGGATCATCCAGCTGGTCGGGCTCTGGCAAAGGGGAGCTGGGTGGGCAGTTTCCTCTGGGAGTGTGTCAGTGAGCATGTGCATAGCCCGGCCCATTCTCTTGGTATCCACAGCAGGGCTGCAAAGGGAGACCTGGGGAGACTTTACCCACTGCACTGCCTCTGCACTGGGGTTACTTTACCCACTCTAGAAGTCTTGCCCAAGGTTGGCAGGGCTAGCATGGAATGCAGCTCTGTCAGGCCAGGTGCCCAGCAGGGGCAGCCAGCTCCACCCCGTACAGTGCAGGCGTGGTGAGCAGAGCTGTGGCCAGCAGGGACGTGGTGATGTAAACGCCAGCCTCCACCTTGCCCTCGCAGGAGCCTCTCAGCTGTTTCCCCAGCCATCTGGGATGCTGAGCTGTGCCCTCACCACGCCATCAGTTCTGATGTATGACAAGTCTATCAGGAACTGCCCTGTTTCTGGACTGGAGCCGGAAACAAAAGCCTCACAATTACTCCCCCCACCCCCCCATGCACACACCCTCGTGCAAAGTCTTTTGTTGATGGTTCCAACAGCTGTGCTTACCACCCCAGCCAGTCACCATGGAAACAGAGTGCCCAAAGTCTGGACCAGTGCCAAATGAACTTGCCCTGTGAAAGGCTGGGTTGAGGGACTTTGGAAACCCCAGGCCTCTGACTGAGGCCAATCAGGAAGGTTCCCGGGTTTGCAGAGAACTGCGGAAGGTGACCCTGAGCTTCATCGCCCGAGCATGCACTTTGGGTGTCCAAGATGAATTGTGGAAGCCCAGTGTGTCTTCTTTCATTTGCTCAATCATTCAGCAACCATTGACTGAAGACCTACTGTGTGCCAGACATATTGCTAGGCTCTGGAGGGACTGTAGGCACACGTAGAAGTCTCTGCCCAAATGGGGATGATTTAGTGAGAGAAACTGACAACGTAAGTGACAGAGGGGACACTGAGGAACATTCAGGGAGGCTGCAGTTTTAGATACAGAGGTGGATTATGAGGAAAACCCCAAAGGAGTGAGGGAGTAAGTTGCACAAGTGTTTTCAGCGAGGGGGATCCTCGGCAGAGAGAGTGTCAGGTGCAAAGGTCCTGGGGTAGGAATTGCCCTGGTGTGTTTGAGAACCAGCAGGAAGGCCTGTGTGGCCAGAAAGCAGACTGAGATCAGCAGGGGGTAGGGGAGATTCAAGGCAGTACCCTGAAAACCACAGGCTGGTGTCCTCATGAGTGACAGAAGTCAGCCCTGAGGTGCTGGCAGCAAGCAGGAGTGGAGCAGGAAGTTCCGAGGGAGCAGCCACAGCAGGAGGGCAGACTGCAGGGCACACATAAGCAAGCAAACACCAAGTGGGAGGGTGAGGGTGTGAGCAGTGGCGGAGGTTCTGTGCCGCCATTTGGGTGCGAGTCTCCACTAAATCTATACATATGATCCCTCCAAGTTGACTCACGCCTAGGCAAGGGAGCCAGGCTCTCACACTATCATGTCCCCTGGGCGTCATGCAATCCCACCTCCAGCTGCCCAGTGGAGGTCTCTCTTGCTGCCTCTTTCTCAGCTATGTCATTCCCTAGTCGCGTCCATCGCCTTCTCTCTAGGCTACCAGTGCTGAGGCAGGGGATTCGTTTTTGTCCACTGTGCACCAAGCCCCTAAAATGGAGACTGATATCAACAAATGCTAGCTAACCATGTGAGCGCTGGGCACTGCTGGGTCTGAGGGCACCCAGGGGAGTGTCATAACTTAGAAAGGTTATTCTATGCCCACACCAATTTCTGCCGCTTTGAATGATCTGGTGACATCTGGGACTGGGGTCATAAGCAGTGTCACCCTGGCCAGTTTGGGTCCCTGCTTATGTGAGGCATAGCTTCAGCATCCAACCCCAAGAGGATGGAGAGGAGGCAGCACTTGATAGAGACGGGGTGGGGTGGGGGAGTGGATGAGAGGTTCCCCCAGGCAATTCTGGAAAGTCAGGGAATGTGACCTGGGAACCTGCTGTCACAGGGACAAGTGCATGGAAGGGACCCAAACTGGATCCAGGCTGGACCTGGTACTCCACCTCTCCCCTTATGACTGAAGATGTGACCAAACCACACAGGCAATGATGGGAAGTGTCATGGGGCCTACTTGGAAAGGAATTTGATGGGGGCTAGAGCCCAGCTATAGGGTTGCCGTGTGTAAATCAGTCAGTAGGGAGCCCTGGAGCGTGGCCCTTTTCTCAGAGAGGAACTTCTATGACCCTGGTGGTGAACCCAGTGTTTAAAGAGCAGGGAAGCATGGCCAGTGGCCCAGCCTTGCCCTCAGGTAAACCGCAGCTGGCAGGGGGCCCTGTTGTGGTTTGATCAGTTCCTTCCTTTCTGGGAGCCAGTAAAGTGGGAACAGCCTGGCTAGTGACTGGGAAATACTGATGGGTCAGCAGGGGGGCACCTCAGGACTGCTTCTAGCTAAGGGCTGGATTGCAGTTGGGGAGGGGTTATCTCCCACAGGGACCCCCAGGGAGGGCGGCAGATCTGCCCTTGGCTCTCCACTGGGCATTTCTTGAGGAGGTAACTAAGAAACAGGCTGGAGCCTGCTGCTGGAGGCGGGAAATCTCAGCTCCCTCCACACCAGACTGTACACCCACCCCTCGGCTCTTTCATCTGTAAAAGGCGTGTCCTTCGGATTACAGCCCGTAGAGTCGTGGCTTGTGATATGTTTCTGTTTCAGACAGATGTCATCAACACCATGTGCGGCTACAAAACAATCGACAAGGAGGTAAGGGCTTGAAAACCTTTCGTCCCCAGAAATGGTGTTCCTCTTGTCCCACCTGCTAGCTGATGGAGGGTCTCTTGTCCCACCCCCTAGCTGATGGAAGATTTCTAGCAGAGGGCTCCTGGCTGCTCAGCTTTCCCAGCTCTGCCTGGCTTTCAGTCACACAAGGGCCCAGGGAGCCAGGTGGGGGGCAAGGGAGGCACCTGCCCAGGTTTGCGGGGTCCATACCCCAGGCAGGCTTATCTATATGAGACATGCATTCCCTTACAGGTCCCCTCCCATGCTGCCTGCCCAGCCCTGTAGTTTGTTGACAGATCACGCTGGCACTGCCTGCCTGGGACCCCGAAGGCCCTGGGGTAGAGCACGTCCTTCCCTGATATCCCCCTGCATCAGCTTTTTGGGCAACTCCTCGGGAAGCTAGGGTGATGGGTCTTTCTATGTAGCGCCAGCTGATGTGGAACTTCATATATGTAGACTAGGTCAGCCTTAAACTCCCCGGGGTTCTCCCGCCTCTGCCTCCTAAGTGCTAGGATTAAAGGTGTACACCACTGTGCCCAGTCTTTTTCTTTTTTAAATAACCCACTGCGTCCAATTAGTTTTGCCCATATATGCATGAGGGTGGGGCCATCCACTGGAAGAGGGGCAGCCTGCCAGCAGCCATACCTCCAAATGATGTTGTTTAATAATTATGGGATGAAGCAAAGTTTCATGGTGAGGAATGTTTCACTTATGGAAAAATCTAACAGTAATTCTAGAAGCTTCCCTGTACATTAAAACCATGTAGTTGTGGGGTTTTGTTGTTTTTCCACATATACCTGGAGTTGGCTTTTGGCTGTGGTGATAGTGTGCAGTGCTGGGTGGCATCTGAGAGGCATGTGGGTATACTCTGCCATCCCCAAGTTCCCAGCAGTACTGACCCCCAAAGTACTGCCCCAGTGTCCCCAGTGCTGTCTCAGGAGCAGTACTAGAAAGCCCAGGATCCCGTGCTGACATCCTCTTCCTGCACAGCGCCTGAGTGCCCAGAACGTCATTCACGTGCGGGGCTGCACCAACGCCGTGTTGATATGGTTCATGGACAACTACACCATCATGGCGGGTCTCTTACTGGGCATCCTGCTTCCTCAGGTGGGTAGTCTGTGGGGACAGATGAAGCCAGCTGGGTGATGAAGGTGGAAGTTTAGAGCCCCGAGAGGGGTAGGGTCTGCAAGGAAAGACAAATGGAATAGCCTCAACTGCTCACTTAGCACTGGCTCTGGCTTCAGCCCAGGTTGCATGGGTTACCATGTCCACTTAACAGAGGTGTCAGGACTTTCCAAGGTCCTAAATAAAGTGTGACAGAGCTGGGGTGGAGGCAGAAGGCCCAGAAAAGAGGCCTTTGCTAGTGAGGCACAGGGAAGTCTCCATGTTCCTGGGAGGGACAGAAGAGGTCTAGCCTGGGGCTGCCTGGGCAGTGGGTGCGAGGATGCTTCAATTTCCCTGGCCACCCAGTGTCATGCAGGAACTATCTGGAAGGGATGCCCATGTGTCAGCAGGCTTTCACCTGCCCCCTCTCCATCCTCAGTTCTTTGGTGTGTTGCTGACATTGCTGTACATCACCCGAGTGGAGGACATTATCTTGGAGCACTCGGTCACCGATGGATTGCTGGGACCTGGTGCCAAGTCCAGCGTGGACATGGCGGACACTGGATGCTGTTTGTGTTATCCCAGTTAGGACCTGGTCCGGCACAGCAGCCTCAGCAGGACTGTACTGCACAGCACATCCCAGTCTACACAAGCCAGACAGAGGAGCTCCAGCTCCCCTGCCCACTTGAGGCACCGACCAAAGCCCAGGGTGTACGTGCCCATGTACAGTGTCCGATGGCCACTCCTCCCAGGGGATGGCTGAGCCCTGCGGAACCCCAGGGCATAGGGATGACCCAGCTCCAGTTCTGGGCCCCAAAGAAGGAAGTTCAAGGCTCAGTATGGGCTCAGTTTATTTCTCGCAGTGCCTTGGCCAGTGGTCATTACACCCCGCCCCTTCAGGAGCAGTTTTGCGGTGGTTTTCAGGAGAGGAGAATGTGTTTGTTCCGCGGGGCAGCAGCCCCAGCCCCACTGAGCCAGATGTGTGGTTGGACCATGTCTCAAATTTCCAGGTGCCTTGAGCCCTCTGTAAGGCTCCTGCATTGCCCACCTATTTTCTACGTGTTTTTTTTATAACATTCATGTTTTGTACACAATTAACAAGAGTTTCTGGCTACTCAAAACTGGCCACCCCACTCCCCCTCCCCAGTTCACTCATCCCTCTGAGTCAGCTCATTAATCAAACAATAAAGTCGTGATTTTTGGGGGGATGGTGGTCTTTCATTTGTATTATTTGAAAGTCTCTTGTTGGTGCAGGGGTTGAAGGAGAAGCTGCTCTGGAGTGAAGACTGGTATAACTGAGGCCAGGGGGGCAGCATGGACAGCGCTAGTATTTCACACACTAGGGGAAACTGAGGCAGAATGGTAAGGCATAAAATGCCATAGGTGGAGAAATGGTCACACGGAGAAGTAGCTGAGCCCAGGGCTCGGGAAGGAGATCTGCGACCGCAAATCCACCTGTGTTATATAGAAAAACCTTGGTAGGAATCAGCAGATTGTATCCAGGGGCCCATGCCAAGCAAAGCTTGGTGCTGGTCGCCCCCTGTTGGAAATGGCAGGTCTTGCAGGAAGCGTCAACCCAAGCATGTGTCTCTCCCAACCCCACCTGGGTTCTAGGTTTTCCGGACGTTCTTAGTAGATGGGTCAGTAGAAATAAAATAAGAATCTCAGTGGTATGGGGAAGGGCAGGGGCAGGGCTTTAAAAAGAGCGCCATGACAACGAGGACATCAGAGGCCTCGTGAGGCCAGGCCTAACCATCTAAAGGCATCTAACTCTCGTAGCCGTTTGTAATCCTTCCTGTTATCTCAGTATTGTTGATGGGGAAACAGGCAGAGTGGTTAACTAACTTGCTGATGCACGGGACTGCTTACGTAGCATCTCTGCTTGAATTTGAATTGTGTCTGTCCATAGACTCTCCTCGGTGTGCGAAACCAGGCATGACCTGGGCTGTGGCTCCCATGCCTGCTATGGATGCTTCTGCCCATCCATCCCCCTTTGGTTGTTGAGATAGTTTCATGTAGTCCAGGCTGGCCTCAAACTCACTGTGTAGCGGAGGATGGCCTTAAACTTCAGACTCTCCTGCTTCATCCTCATGAATGCTGGGATCCCAGGCTGGCACCCCCACACCCTGGTTATGGAATGCTGGGGCTGGAGGCTCTTTATATCCTGGGCCCCACTGAGCCCCTTTGACTTGGGCACAGGGCTGACTGTTGAGCCCTCTTGCTCTGGTTGCTCTCAGAATTCTTCTGTGCCCAGAGGAGAGGGCAGACTCCTGTGAAGCATGAGTAATAAAAACTCAGGGAGAGAAACTAAGGTTCAACCTGAAGATCCGAAAAGCAAAGCAGCCAGCTACTAGCTCTTCCCTTGACCTCAGTCCGAAATGGCAATCCTGCCTCCAGGAATCTCAGAGTGAGACTGTGTGTTGAGAGCTGTCTCCTCCTGTTTTATAATCCTCTCTACGGCAGGGATTAAAGGCGTGTACCATGATGATTAAAGACATGCACCACCTGGTTTCTATGGCAACTAGTGTGTCTACTGGGATTAAAGCTGTGTTACCGTTACCTGGTCTGTAAGGCTGACCAATGGGGCTGTTTTACTCTCAGATCTTCAAGCAGGCTTTATTTATTAAAATACAATTGAAATGCTGCTATACACCTGTGGCACAGCAACATGGCCAGGACATGCAGGGGGTTTTGGACTACTCTGGAGCCTGCTTATAAAAGCCTGCTACTCCACAGCCCGGAGCCTGGTGACTCTTGTCATTGCCCCTTTCCACCACCACGGCTGGAGGTTGTTGCCATCCCAAGCCTGAGTTCCCCATGCTCACTCAGACCTCCAAATCTGTCTTGTTCCTCTCAAGGAAAAGCACACAGAGAGAGCTTTGCCAGCCAGTTTCAGGGGACTCCTCTGCCACGGCCCCTTTTTGTGACTCTATGTCAAGGATCCCAATGCCACCTTGTCTCCCAAGACTAGACCCTAACCCACCCACACAGGCTGCAGTTTTGAAGATTTTGGTTTTGATTTGGAGACATGATTTCTCTGTGTAGCTCTGGTCATCCTGAAACTCACTCTGTAGACTAGGTTAGCTTTGAACTCAGAGATTCACCCGCCTCTGCATCCCAAGTGCTGGGAGGCACCACCACTGTCTGACAGTTTTGAAGATTTCTGTTACAAGGAGAATGCATTTGGAAATGCTGACAGTTACATTTCAAACCTGGGACAATGGCTGAGGTGCCTACTTGACATATCAAAGTGGCTGTTGGTTGCCAGGTTCTCCCAGCATCCTTCAGCCCCTACCTTTTACAGGGTCCTCCTGGCTTGCAAACTCAGCCTCCTACTCTAAACTTCTCCAGCCCAGGGCACTGACTTCATGTGAAAATTCCAAAAACTGTCTGAAAACTTCCGTTTAAAGTTCACGCAAGTGGATTCAAATTTGCCAGGCATGGGGGATGCATGCCTGAAATCCAGCACTCAGAAGATTGAAGCAGGAGGATTGTATTCAAAATAAAACACCTCTGTAGTTTTGTCCTGTATCCCTGCCAACTTTTGCCTTTCCTTCTGTGGTTCAAAATAAACCTTTTCTTAAATTGCTTTTCTCAGATATGCTGTCATAGCAATGGGAAAAATAACTGAGACGGGACTCCAGTGTTTAAAGAGGCAGACAGAAACAATGGAAGCACCAGTGCAATTTAAGATAATAAACACATTCATTGCTCTAAAGAACGTTCTGTTATGGGAGTTCTGTCACTGGTCCACTAACCAATTGTAGGGAGCATTTTGGTCTAAGAGGTGGGGTTAGCATTGGGAATGGACAGGCAGAGCTGAGGGATGCATGGGCCCTGTGCACCCTTTGGAACAAGGAACAGCAGCAATGGAGTGTCTGGTGACTCAGCTCATTCTCCATTCTGTCTTGTGATAATTGTGCTTGGATTTTTGCTGTTAATAAATGGTAATCATTTGACTTCATTTATTATCTGGTGCCCAACGTGGGTCTCTGCTTGCAACTTTCTCCTAATCCCTTCTTCATAGCCCTCCCCTGCTGTAGGAAATCCTTCAGCCAGCTCACTTGGGTGTGGCCTCTTATACTATAAGTGCTGATGTAAAGTGTGTGTGCTAGCTCTCTCTTCCGGCTGCTGGATTAGGTTGCTGTTCCCTGTTCGAGCAGAGGATTGTGATCTGTGAGTCTAGCCCTAAATAAATAACCCTTTATTATACTCAATTCTGAGCTAGTGTGGGAATTCTTTTTAACATTGGTCTTCATCTGGCACCCCACCTGGATCCCAACACCACACCTACAGGGTGGACCAGTCTAAAGGCCCACAAACAGTCCATGGCCCAGGAGGTCTCCCACTCCTGCCTGCCTAGCTTGCTTTCATCTACTAAGCGGTTTTTTTGTAAAACCCCCGCCATGGCAGAGCTAAGTGCGAGGTGACTTGGAAATTTCCCAAGATCGTGCGCATTTCCTCCCGCCACTGCCATGTGCCCTGCCACGTGGTGACTTGCACAGCTTCTGGTTTGTGCCCCCTGCTCCTGAGTTCTGGGCTCCTTGCTCCGTGGACAGAATTGATTTAATTGCTTTTAACTTGTCAAGAAAAGTGTATTTGTCAGTATTTAACCAGCACCAAGGTGGAAAACCAAAGTGGTGCAGGACTATTGATGCCGCCACGAGTTGCGCCACCATGGGTTGCCTGCTGCACAATAAAGATTATTACACTAAAACAATTTACCAGATCTCATAACACAGGTAACTATTTGATTAATTAATGAATCAATAAACTTGAAAGTTATATAATGGCAGACAATATTACCATAGAAAATTTCAGTAACCTTTTTGCTGATACTATGGATTGTATTCTGCAAGCCTTATATGGTTATTGGGATACATCCATTTATTGGATATTGGAACTCAGTTTTTTTCTTCATATTATATCCTTAAGAAATGGTTTGATAACAGAGTCAAGAATGAGGCACTTTTAGAAATAATACAGTCTTTACAGATTAATAATGAACAGCTAGCTAACAGGATTAATTCCATCAAAAATCAAGTTACCTGAAAAAAATAATACTCTTAAAAATGATAACATTAATTTGACAGACAAAATTCAATCCATGTCAAAGGGTAATGAGAAATTATCTGAAAGAATTAATACTGTTGAATTTGACAATCAAAATCTGTTNTGGTTTGATAACAGAGTCAAGAATGAGGCACTTTTAGAAATAATACAGTCTTTACAGATTAATAATGAACAGCTAGCTAACAGGATTAATTCCATCAAAAATCAAGTTACCTGAAAAAAATAATACTCTTAAAAATGATAACATTAATTTGACAGACAAAATTCAATCCATGTCAAAGGGTAATGAGAAATTATCTGAAAGAATTAATACTGTTGAATTTGACAATCAAAATCTGTTAAAAAGTTACGATAGGTTAGCAGATAGAGTATCTCTCCAGGAAGGCAATCTGCACACTATCCAAATAATGTCCAAAGACGAGATGTTATCTTTAAAGGAAAAACTTCAGACCTTAAAATCACATGTGCAGAATGAGGACCAGAGGCTAGGTGCCTCAATGAAATCTCTACAGGCCTCAATGAAATCTCAATGAAATATATACAGGCCAGGAGATTCAGGCTTTACAAAAGGCAGTAGTAAAAAGATTTGAAATGACTGAGGAAATTATTAGAGCTGATGAGCAGGAAAAGAAGGTACAAGGACAGGATTTAACATCTCCAGTACCTGTCAGAGATGACTTACCCAGGCTTTTAGCTTCCTTGTAATCTACTCTGACAGAGCATCAATTTCTAAATGCCCAAAAGGATCCAAAGAAGGTAGATGGATACCTGTAGGAATGAATGATCTAAAAGAAATTAAGCAAGCAGTAGTATCTTATGGCTTGCATTCAGCATTTGTTAGGGAGATGGTAAAGACATGGGCTTCTAGCAATAAGGCTGCCCCACACGGTTGGCTTCAATTAATTTCACCAGTCCTAGATGATGGGCCACAACTGCTGTGGAGATGTTATTTCAGAGAAGAGACAAAAATTTTAGAACAACAGGGAAAAGCAAAAGAACTTGAGACTTCCCAAGATCAAATTCTTTGGTGAGGGCACTTATGCTGACCCACAGGTTCAAGCTCTTTATGATGAACAAANGAGAACCCTTTAGTGACATTTTACAAAGATTAACTAAGGCTGTACAAATAGGAGAAACAGACCTAGAAGCTAGACAAGTACTTATTGAATTCTGGCTTTTGAAAATGCCAACTTAGAATACAAAAAAAGATACTTGGGCCTTTAAAGGTTAGATCAGCAACAATGGATGAATGTATCTTTCACACAATGGACATTGAGGCATTTGACTATAATACTGAATCTTAGGTGGGAGAAGCAATTCCCAAAGGTATGAGGAGACATCAAAATGCCAAATGTTTTAATTGTGGTAGAATAGGACATCTGAGAAGTGATTGTAGACAAGGAATTCTTAGAAATAATGTCTCCTCTGGGAATGGCAAAAACAGAAGGTATCAACCTTCTGGATGATGTAGAAGGCATGGCAAAGGCTGACATTGGATCAATAAATGCAGATCAACAAAAGACAGACAAGGCAACCCGATTACATCAGGAAACTCCTTGGGGGGACTCTCTCAGGTCCCCAATCCAAAAGTGGTTCAGTCATTTCCAGTCATTGTGGAGGTCATGTCTCACCAGGAAAATTAAAAATTCCAGAGCCTTCTAAAAAAAAACAAACCATACTGTTCTGGATGATGGAATAAACATGGAAGATGAATAAAAAATTCCAATAGGAAATAGGTAACATATATTCTGGCAGACTTCTATAAATGATCAAAGACCAAAGTTAAGAGTGAATATAAATGCCATTGTAACTGTGGGTTTGATAGACACAGGTGCAGATGTGGGTATCATTACCCCAGAATCTTGGCATCAAAATTGGTCTCTTCAAAAGGCAGATGTTCAATTCCTAGGAATTGGAACCCTATCTCAAGTGAAACAAAGCATGAGATGGGTTGAATGCATGGGGCCAGAAGGACAGTGAGGAAGGCTGAGGCTGTATATGGTTAATATTGCAGTGAATTTATGGGATCATAACCTGCTGTAGTAATGAAATACCCAGGTTAACATTCCTGCAGTCCCAGAAACTCATAATTCTGGGATGGATATTATAAGGTACTATACACAAAGGTCA
>LOJH01023048.1:3285-14017 GCA_001685095.1 Ellobius talpinus | reverse complement strand
AAATCGGGACAAACAGCTGTATTTAAGGAACTTCTATCTCAACACTTTGGTGCGTGCTCCAACTAAACTTGTCAAATTTTCTGATATTCGCCCTCATTTTTTTAAGACTTACTAATGTGTACTCTTGAGAATGCAAAAGTTATGAAAGGAATGGTTATATTCACGTGTTAAGACAGGTTGTGTTTTCACCACAAATGAGGGGAATGACAGTCCTGGTCGGGGTCATCGAGAGTTAAATGATGATAAAACAGCCAAGCATAACCTAGGCAAAGTTGGGTTTAGGTTAAGAAAATAGGGCTAATTTTTCAAATGTTAACACTGTTGACAAGAACCTGGATTCAGCCCGTGGGAGGTTGTGTTTCTAAATATAATGTAAATTAATCCCCTGGTCCTCAGATATCATGATGTCCCACTGTCCTCACAACTCAAAATACAAGAAAACCCTTAGGGACAACTCAGTGGAAACGGGATACTGACTTTTATACCTACGTCAGCTACACAGAAATATTTATTTCTGTAGTTGGCCCAAATATATGCAATAAATCACAACCTTGTGTAAAGCAAGATAGCGTAGCCAAGGTCTTAAAAATTATGAAAATCACAATTTAATGTACTTTACACCCAGAAGACCTTAACCTTTGAAAGGAAACCTGTTTTCTTATTACATTATTTTGAATTTTGATTATTAATTTCTACTTAAATTATTTCAAATTTTAACTTCACTGAATTTTTTAGAGAAATAATTAGGTTTTGAGAAATTTATAGCATTTCCAGATATTTTTTAAAAAGAACACAGTATTTAAAGACCTTGAGACATCTTTTCCTGAAACTGACCATGGGTTGCCCACGGCCATTCAACAGATCTATGACACAACCTCTACACCTAAGGTGTAGAAAGATTGTAAGAACCAGAGGAACAGAATGGCTGTTGGGAAATGATGTCTTCTATACATGAAATGGAAGCTTCAGAAACAACATCCAGACAAGGACTGGACAATGACAGCACCAGTTGACATGCCAACACTAACAAGGGACTCTCACAAGGTCTCATACTAGATGAGGAGCTACAGGCCATTAATGGATGCTAAGGAAAGGATAATCAGTATTCTGCTGGACATACACCCTAAAAAGTTAGCCAACCCCAAGAAGTTGGAACTAAAAGAAATATACATAGAGGAAACATTAAATGGACTGAGCAGGCTTTATTTATATGAATATTTACATCTATGCATGTGTGCATATATATTTTTATAGATTATATATAAAGAGATAATTAAAGAGATCATGAGTTTGAGATGGAGTGAGGAGACAGGAGAAGTTGGAGTGGAAGAAGAGGTGAAAATTATATAAATAAAGTACTCATGTATACAATTCTCAAAAAATCTAAATTAAATTTAAAAGAGAAGGTAAGGGAACTAAAATCTTCATAATTAAATTCATTATTAAGTATATTTAGTACATGCTAATAAAACATTAATAAGTAAATAAATGGCTAAATTCTTCCAAAATATGACTAAAATAGTTTGGGCTCAAAGGCACTACTAGCTTTAGAACTTGGTAAGTTTAAATTACTCTTAAAATAAAAGAAGCAAAAATGTCCAAGCCCTCACTTTCCCTTTCTGCCCAGTGTCTGTAAGAGCTGTCAGTTGAGACCATAAATCACCGCCTGTCTGGTGTGCATGACAGAACCTGGGGGTCAGAAGGTGGAGGCCGGGCTTTGGACAATTAGGTCAAAATGTGCAAGCCACAGGAATGAGTGAAAGCCTGCAGTGCCGGGATAGTGCCAGAGAGAACACTTTCAAAGTCAGAAGGACCTCAGTTTAAATCCTGATGCTTCAATCAACAACATTGTCTGCTTTTGAGTAAGGGAGAAGATCTGTTGGGCAGAAGGGGAAGAGAGATCTGGTTTGGCAAGTTTGAATGAAAAGGTAACCTCTTCTGCCCTCTGTCAAGGAAACACGCCTCAGCTCCAGCCAGGAACAGGTAAAAGAGAAAGGATATTTGGCTTGAGGAAAAGACCAGCTCCGGCTACTTGAAGGATGTCCATATAAAAGATAGGATCAACCACATGCTCTTTCTGAGACAGTAGATTTCACAAATACCTGTATTCAAAAGACACCCCCCCAAACACTGCAATCAGAAATCAGACTGGCCTTCTCGGCTTCACAAGGAAGCACAGCCTGCTGGCAGAGGAAGAGTCTGCCATCTGGGCATTGAACTCCCTCTGACTTTTAAGGGCCCCTCCACTCAAGGCCAAATTGATTTTATAATTTTAAGTGCTGGCTTTCAAAAGCCAATAGTTTTCATTATGTTAATTGTTCTCTGGGTTCATTTTTGCTTTGAAATCTGCTTTCTTCATTCCCACCCTTCCCCTTTGCTGTGTTAGAACTCTACACAGGTCCCGGCTTCATCGCCATCACCTTCCTGTTCATCACAATAAGGAAGTATTCTCCCTAAAATGCACATCCATACCAATCTAGAACTGCGTTCCATCACTGCGCTCCCGTCACTACCAGAAAGAAAGTCAGAATCTGACTCAGTTATAGGAAGGAAAGTGGATGTTAGGGAGACAACGACAGCTGTTTGTGACCTCAGGGTGATGTGGCTATGGACTGGTTTAGGACTTCAAAACAAGAAGGATAAAGTTACATACTTCCTTCAAATTATCAGGATGCTAATGGCTGAAGTGCATAGCTGGCATGGAGTCCTTAGGGATGCACAGCACCATGCCGGGTCCTTCACCTTCACTGCATAATTTAACTGCATAGAAATTGCTGTCTGTTCCCGTTCCATAAATGAGGAAACCGAGGCACAACTGAGTTAAGTAAGTTGTCATGGGTGCAAGGTCTCTATAGTCAGCTTTGAACTTACGTTCTCCAGAGAAAGAGAAGAGAGAGACTGTGTAAATCAAGCTCACCCTGAATTCCCCAGCATCGGCGTATAGGAGTGCATTATCATGCCCATCTGCATTTGACTCTAAGCTTCTGGTTTAGGACTATAAACAAAATGGTATTTCAAATAGAAACTATATTTTAAATGTATGAGAACGTTATAGTGAGTAGGACATTATATGAAAGGTAGAGGTGAAAACCCTGCTTCTGAATTAAGAAATATGGCATCTAAGTGCCATATGTGTGAGAATGTTTACAAGTTAAGTCCAGAACAAGGGCCCCAAAGAGCCAAACCATACAATATTTCCTGACATCACTAACAATCCCTTTTTAAAAAATACCTGCGATTTGCTACTTCGTAAAACTGAATTGCTAATATAGGATATATATTTTTTTGGTTATTAGTTGTTTCTTAATCTCCATCTCAACAAATCTACTGGGTTCCCATCACATATGGCATGCCAGAGCATTGAACACTGAGTTCACACAGCAAAAATGTGTGAGCAATGAGTCAGCAAGCGTGTGAGCAAAATCACGTAAAACCGATTGAAGGGGTCAGAATCCCACTGTTGGCATGATCTTTGCTGCAGACATTCCATGCTGAAAGCCACTCTCAGAGAGCGGGTCTTCACTGCTGACATGTTGAATTTTGGGTTTTAGCATTCCCTTCGTGCCAACTGCTATGCTTGGCATTTCACGAAGTTCTGCTGTTATAGCTCACAAAACAAACAAACAAACAACACATTATGAGACAGTCAAAGAGGGTAGTGTAGAACACAAATTTTGAGTTAGAATTCATGGCCCTGGCTCAGCAATTAGCAATTGTTCTGTTTTGAAGCCCAATATTTAACCCCTTTTATGGTCAGTTTTCAAATCTGAAAAATCTCTAGACCCTGCCTTGGTTGTGCACAGAGATAAGTATGTAGTATAGATAAACAGAATTTTATCGCTCTTACTACTGAGGTCTTGACCCTAGGTTCAAAACCCACCTCCATCCCTACATCATTGTGAGCAAGTAACTTAGTTTCTCAGAGACACATCCTGTCACCTGTCATTAGAAATGACAATACTACACACTAGTACTATTAATGAATTGAGTTCGTTGTTACCAAAGTGTTTAGACGGGTGCCTGGCATAAACACTCAACAATTATCAGCTGGTTTATGCCTTATTTTGTAGATGAGGAAAGAGAGATTTGGTGAGCGAAGGAAAGTACACACTCAGCTCATAAGCCATGGGAGTGGGGCTCAGGACTCAACCTCACACAGAATGACTCCAGTGTCCTAACCTACTTCAAGTGGCTGCCAGAAAGTGTTAATCTTTTTAATAAAATAAATCTAGCAAAATATTTCACATTATTATGACCTTAAATATTTGTTTGTCTATCATTGGATAGGAGTTGTCCAATTCTAAAAGTAGGAAGATGGATCAGTGGTTAAGAGCACTTGCTGCTATCCCAGAAGACCTGAGGTTGGTTCCCAGCATCCGTGTAGGTGGCTCAAAACCTCCTGCTGCTCTAGCTGCAGGGTGTTCGAACACCTTCCTCTGCCCTCAGTGCCTACCTGCACATATATCATACGCACACACACAAATCTAAAAATAAAAATTTAAAAGTCATCCAGTTTTAAGTAGCTTCCAAAATGTCCCAATCACTAAATCCAAACATCCCAAAATATTCAGGAAATTTTCTATTTTGTATGGGAGTGAGACTGGGCATGAATATTCTTAGAGAATCTTCTAAATGCCTCTTTTCTCAGCCCTTGTATGCCAATTCTAGCTACTTCTCATCTCTTTACATCCTCTCATTTCTGATTTTCTTTTTCCTTGTCCTGAAAAAGGGCTGCAGTCTTTCTCAGAATAAAACAATGTGCATTGGAAAAAGCATACGTTCTGTAGTTCAGAAAACATTGGTGAATTTGTGGAACAGAATGTGTGGCTTTGTGAATATCATGACTCTCCGTTGTTTCCTCCTTCCAAGTCCTTGGAGCTCTTCTTCTCCAGTGTGAGCCTTGAGATTTACTGTACCTGGGAAGGAAAAGGTCTAGATGAGAACTGATCAACTTTGATTCTCAGAGCTGACTTTCGTGGCCCCTCAGGAAAGTGAGAGTCAGCTGGGAGAAAGATTTCTAAATTCTAAAGCTCCACTTTGAGTATCTAGAGAGGTGGAGCTAATGCAGAAGATCACAGGTCCCAAAATATGGCATGAAGAGAGTAGGAATCTGCTTTTCAACCTGGGCTACGAGATGGAAGAAAAAAATGGGAACAAGAAATAGAAGCAAAAAAACGGAGGATGTGTATGCTGATCTCTTACTTCAGAGGCTGAGTTCTGGACAGAAATCAAATCTGGGTAGATGTCAACAAACTAGATGGCTTTTCTCTACAGCATGATCAGACAAAAGTGGTGTGTCTTTAAACCAGGTATGGTGCGTACCTATAATCCCAGAATTCAGAAGGGTGGGATGGGAAGATTACAAGTTCGAGGCCAGCCTGGAGTACACAGCAAATATCAGACCAGATAGGGCCAAGAAGCAAGATCCTATCAAATTTAAAAATCTTAGTTGGGATCTCCAGAGATAGATATGAGGTCACAGAGAAAGAAAGAGAAGGGAGAGGGTGGTAAAGAAAGGAGGATCACCAGAGATCCTATCAGGTGACTGACATACAGAAACCAGTCCATACCCTGACTGGCTTCTAGAGAGTCAGAGAGACCAAGACAAAGCATTACAGTGACTGAATGGATGCCATAGACATATTAAGGTCAATAACCAAAAAGGGATGCTCGGTCCTGACCCTGGATATATAGATTGGCAACAACCTCAGCCCCTAAGTAAGTCACTGGTAAACAAGAGGTACTTAAGAACCAGAGAACAGAAAATATATAATCTTGAAACTAAATCTAAAAGACGTCTGTCTGTCTTAATTACTTTTCTATTGCTGTGGAGAGACATCATTACCAAGGAAACTTATAGAATAAAGAGTTTACTAGGGTTTACAATTTCAGAGGGTGACCATGATCATCATGGCAAGGACAGGCAAGCAGACAATAGCAGAGAGCTTACATCCTGATCCACAGGCAGAGAAAAATGACTCTGGGGCTGATGTGGGCCCACTCCCAACGACACACTTCCTCTAACAAGGCCACACCTCTTAACACTTCAACCAACTGGGACCAAGAACCCAAGTATATGAGCCTATGGGGTCATTCTCACTCAAACCACCACACTGTGATAATTCAAAATATATATTTAGTGGTCATTCCATAGCCAGGTACCCAATTCCTAAAATGATTTGAATCTCCACAGTGATTGTGTGCACCCCCACTTTTTTTTAAACTAATGAGTTGATTATATGGGGGCACTTACATAGCTTCAGGATGGAGACTGTGCATCACAAAGAACAAAAGAGGTTTTCAAGTGTGTTATGGTTGGAATTTCTGCTTTTTAAAAAATAGATAAAACCATAAAAATGTTTTATCAGACTGAAGAAAGCTTATTGGTAAATAATATTTGTTTTCTTCTTATGTTTTTTTCTCATTTTTGTTTTTCAGGGTTTTTTGGACAATATTTTAAGAGAATATTTCAAATAAATAGAAAGCAGGAAGAAAGAAATAGGGAAGTGAGGAGAAGAGGAAAGCTTTGCATTGAAGGACCCTGGGTCCCACCTCACATTTAAATTTAAATTCATAGCAACATTGGTCACTGTGACAGAATTGATTTAATGCAAAAATTCTACCTGACATGTAAAGTATATACCCTGAAATAAACAAATGGAAGTTCTGTGGAGCGTGTATGCACCAAGCATATTTTTTAAATTAATTATAAAATCCATTTTTGTGAAAATGTATTGCCATATATTTATCATTTCTAAATGTTACCCTTGTCCTCATTTTATGTGCCTTGCAAATAATATCTAATTTAAAATATTGGTTGAATGCAATAAGTAGTGCAAAGTTTGGGTTAAATTTTTTATTATGGTTTTGTAATATGAGCTTGAGAACTGTATACTTTTTGCCTCTGGAAATTCTTTCTGTACCATGGGAAATAAATCACCATTTTCCTTCATATAAAACTTGTAATCTGTCAAGCCACTAAAATTTCATACCCCAAAATGTGTTTCTCTTAGTTACTTCAACGATATGCAAAAGAATGTAGACAAAGAGGGATTGTGATCAATATTCTTAATGACTCATCGACTGACATTTAAGAAGTTTCTAAGATTTGTTAGAGTGGGTGACGAGCCCAGATAGAATTTCAGGACAACACTAAGATGTTAATGGCTTTTCCTGCAGTTTTCACGTTTGTACTGACAGGGCAAAAGTGACAGTGGGGAAATGTGTGGGCGCTGCCACCGAAATCAAAGTCCTTATCTGGTCATATAATGAAAATAATTATGGGGTTGAGAATGAGGGTAGGTTTCAAAGGATCTTCTAAACGGGTAAAATATTAACTCCATGAAATTTCAAACTTTACAAATACGACTTAACATTGCAAGCAAAGAAATGGGAAGTACATTTGAAACACTTCTTTGCACAGCACAGGTCTAGCGATGAGGTGTGAGCCTTTGCAGGCATCCTGGTCCTCATGCAGCTTTAGCTGTGCCTTAAAGACAAGCTGAGCATCGCCAAGTGTGATTCCTCAGACTTGAGCATCTCTTTAAGAGATAACAGAGCAGATCCACTGCTAATGGTGAATGTGGGCACTCAACAAAAGAGTAGATTTTGAAAATACATATATACAGCTTTTAGCCCTGATGGAACCTGTGGTACTGTACAGAAAGGTGATGTCTTTATTTCCTATGGTGAAATGTGTCAACATTTGGGGAGGGTGGATAACTCAGTGGACCAGGTGTTCTCGAGTAACAGAGGATGGTGTCACGAAGAGGCCTGTGTGATGCCCATGGGTATGGAAGGCAGGCAAGGTCAGATGTAATGTACCTCCAGGGCAACAATGCACAAAAGGCTGACAACTTCAGATTCAGATGGTAACCAATATGGGGTTTTTACAAAGCTGTAGCTATAGTATAACATTCTAAAATATTACCTGTGGTTACCGTTAAGGCTACTAATACATCGTCCCAAACTATGTATCTGTACAAACTTTCACCTAAATAAAACACATCATGACATACCGAATTCAGAAGCAGACCTGACAAACAAGCTACCATAAATGAAATTCGATATTAAAAAGATGTTAAAGTGTAAAACCATTGGTCTTTCTCACTAACTTATGTTTTGATTTTAGAAAAGATAAATTTTAGCAAAAATATTATTTAACATGCAACTGATTTATTAATTTATGACATTAATTCACAATTAAATTTTTTGCAATTTCTCAGCCTTAGTTTCGGGTGGTAAATTTTTAGAATATCTTTTATTTGTTCTTTGACAACCTCATCCATATACACAATGTAACTTGATCATCTCGGTCCTCTTCTGCCCCTCCCACTCCATCTGGACATTTCCCAACATACCACCTTCCCACCTTCACACCCTATTCATTTTTGGTTTTGGATTTTTCTGTAACCCACTGAGTCCAAATAACATTTCTACTGCAGAGTTAATCAAGCTTGTCGGCTTGACCTTGTGTGGGTAACCAGAGCTGTAGTGAGTTCATGCCTGCCATGGTGTGCCCAGAAGGTTGCAGCATCGTGGCACTCCTCCCAGGCCTCCGGCTCTAACATTCTTCCCACCCCTTCTTCCTTCATTTTCCCTGAGCTTGTGACTAGAGATTGATACAAATGTCCCACTTAAGGCTGATCATTAATGGTTTCTCATTCCATGTCCACCATGATGATAATGGACTGAATCTCTGAAATGTAAGCCAGCATCACAATTATAAGATCTGTAGTGTTCATGGTGTCTATTCATAGGAAGAGAAACCCTAACTAAGACAGCAACTAAGATCAATAGTAATGTCCTGTGTTTGAAGGCCTTTGGAGCCTCCTTGGCCAATAACTCATAGGCAGGAATCCCACATGTGATACCAAAAATTTTCATTTAATAACCCATGTCTTCTGGAGCAAACATTACCCAGTTATGCAGTGTGCATGTGCTCAAACTCCCTTTTCATTATATCTTTAATTAGCTTACAAAGCATTGGGTTCCTATAATGGTTACTCATTCATACATCCTTAGTTCTAATTGACCAGCCTCCCACACCTTCCTCTTCTCTGCCTTCCTATCCTGAAACAACACTTATTAAAACACAAATTCATTCGCATAAAGAGTCTTTGAGGAAACTCAGTAATTTTTTTAAAGTGAGGCCTGCATGGTAAAGTGACTCAGCAGGTCAGGTCACTTTCCACCAATCCTGATGACTTGGCTTTGATCCCTGGCATCCACATGGTGGGGAGAGAACCAATTACTGCAGGTTGCCCTCTAATGCCCACATACACACAATGACATGTGCACAACAGATATACACACACATGAATAATTATATAATTTAAAATTTAATGAGAAATTAATGGGCTGTAGAATGAAGAAAGAATATAAACTCATAAGCCATTGAGTCATTTAAACCACTTTTTCTCATAGAATTCTTCTTGAAATTATTTATAGATCAAAAAAAGTATAATAAAACTTAGAATATTATAAGCTTGGGGGTTGGTACAAGGACATTGGCAGCCCAGACATCAGACTTCAAGGAACTAAAGCAAATTCCCCCAGCTCCCCTCCAGCCTCCTCATTCCAGGAGATGCAGATCGACTCTACAGGGTAAATAAATGTCACACCCAAAGTACAGGAGGCAGAGTTCTGGAATGAAGCTACGGAACACACAGTTAATACTCTGGCATTACATTCTTTCAGAACAAAGGACTAGGAAAACCCTGCCTTTTTCTTCAAGTCATAGTTTGTTTCTGTGGTACTTTTTAGACCCCTGTAGTCATGTATATATCTTCTCCCTATATAAAGAGATATGAACGCCAGAAGTGGAATTTAGAAATGGCCCTGCCAATAGTCCCGTAAGTAGACTATTGGAGCGGATGGAAGCTGTTCAAGGGCATTGTTTGGGGAGTTGGCTTTGAGAAGTAACTCAAGATAACTGGAAAGTGGCCAAAGCTTCTCCTGTTTGCAAGCTGCTGTCAACTCCTCCCCAGATCATTGATGAAAAGGCAACTAGCTAAGTCTGTTTCCTTTGGCAGGAATTGGTCCACAGAAGAGGAGCTGCCTAGACGAGCACCGATCTGCTGTGAAAAGCTGCAAATTTGCCTTCACTGTGTCTCTAAGCCATGAAGACCGCGTGTCTCCGTTGGAATATGTACACTTCCTCTGCTTTCCCTTTCACTGGGTCCTGTAACCATCCAGCTAAACATTTTTTGATGAATCCATGTTTGAAGCTATCTCAAACAGCAACATTGTCCAGTCTTATGACCCAATTCAGTAATCATGGGGCGCTGAGCTCCAAATTGCTACATGTATCTATTACTAAAGAAGATTTTTCTAAAAATGGACTCTATTGTTAAAAGATTTCTGACCAGAACATACATCAAATAAGTTAAAACAAAGTACTTTGGATCATCTGGTGAAATATAATTAAATACTAAATTTACATTAATTATATGAAGCAAGACAATGTAAATATACAAAAAGCATTTTAAGGATAAGTTTAAAAGTTATCCCTGAGAGAGAGAAAGAAAAAGAGAGAGAGAGAGATGGCTCAACCTCAACAGTTAAGAGCACTGACTGATCTTCCAAAGGACACAGGTTCAGTTCCCCGAACCTACACGATAGCTCACACCCATCTATAACACCCCCAGTTTCAGGGGCTCTGATGCTCTCTTCTGGTCTCCTCAGGCACCAAGCACAGTGCACAGACATGCAGGCAAATAATCATGCATAG
>LOJH01023046.1:0-15850 GCA_001685095.1 Ellobius talpinus | reverse complement strand
CTTCCTTCCTTCCTTCCTTCCTTCCTTCCTTCCTTCCTTTCTCTTTCTTTCTTCTTTAAATAATCATTTTTTAACTTTATATACCAATCCCAGTTCCTTCTCTCTCTTTGCCTCCTGCTCCCACCACATTCCCCCCACCCCACTTCCCATCCATTTTTCAGACAGTTGAGGCCTCCCATAGAGAGTCAACAAAGACAATCATATCACTTGAGGCAGAACCAAGGCCCTCATCCCTATATCTAGGCTGAGCAAGGTATCCCTCCATAGAGAATGGGCTCCAAATCCAGCACAAACACTAGGGATAAATATAGACTCCAAAGCCAGTGGCCTCACAAACTGCCCCAAACACAAAACTGTCACCCACATTCAGAGGGCCTAGTTTGGTCCTGTGCTGATTCCCCAGCTGTCAGTCTTTAGTCAGCTGTTTCTGTGGGTATCTCTATCATGTTCTTGACCCTTTGTTCATACTGTCACTCCTCCTTTACTTTGACTGGACTTTGGGAACTCAGCCCAGCTCTCGACTGTGGATCTTTGCCTCTGCTTCCATCAGAGGAAGGGCAGTTAAGTCACCCTCTCCACTATTGCGTAGATTCTTAGCTGGGGTCATCCATGTGGATTCCTGGGAATTTCCTAAGTGTCGATTTTCTTGCTAACCCCATAATGACTCCCTCTATCAAGATATGTCTTTCCTTTCTCTCCTTCTCTGTCCTTCCTTCAACTCCACCTTCCCAATTCCTTATACTCCCCTCCGCCATTCTCTTCTCCCCTTCAAAGCAGAAAAAAAAAGCAGTACTGAGATGGGAATGTACACACAGTCTTCCATCCCTAATCAAGAAGCTATTTGCAACCAATACATTTGAAGAAACACAAAATAGTCTTTCTCCAGTGCAATGCCACCAGCTGTATCAACCACCTTCCAAGGCAGGCAAAATGCAAAGCAGGACCTGGCCAACACAAAGCAGAATCCGTGTTTTCTTCAGAGCGTTATGTTTTGATTTGCTGTTTTTATTGTTGTTGTAATTTGTTTTTCTTTCTTTTATTGAAATAAAGAAAGAACATGAAGTTGGATTAGAAGGTAGGTAGGATATAAAAGGTGTCAGAAGAAAGTCTATGATCAAAATGTATAATTTCAAAAAAGCAATAACAACAAATTAATTTAAAAATGCTAAATGTATATGAAATGGCCTTTCTTTCCATTTGTTTGATGTTGGTAGTTTTGTTTCAGCACTTGAGCAACTGTGCTATCATGCAATAGCTACTGAAAATGTTAATTATGTGTGAAATGTACGATAGAATGTTTTCAGATCCTTTGTATAAATATCTGGAAGACAGAGAGTGGCAATAAAAGAGTAAGAAAGTATGGAAAGCAAGGAGTGTAATATAGAAATAAATATTCCTGAACCTAATTACCCCTCATTAATAGCTTAGTGTGCAGAATTCATAGTGTTTTATTTCCATGGATTTCTATTAGTTATACGTAAATTAACTTTGTACTGATAAGTATAAACTGATATATATGTGGCACTATATCAAAATAGTTAAGAACAAATGATCTTGAACAGAATATTTGAAACAGAATCTAGTTCTATTAAGGAACTGTGTGATTTCTGACTGGTTGTATGTCCCTTGCTCAGTTTTATTAATGTAAAATTAGAATGTTCTATTAATATCTTGTGTGGCTGTCCTCAGAAACAGTCTGTGTTTTGATGTTCTCTTTAAATCAAAACAGTGAGATTAGATGGGATAGGAAAAGAGTTAATTTGTTTTTATTCATTTAGAATTATCTTTGAGTACTGATCAATTATTTCAACATCCGTATTCTAGCAAAGGTGTCATAAGTTTCATCATGTGTCTAATTTATTTTCTTTATTTATATTTGTATTGATTTGAAAGTTGTTCCTATATGAAGAAATTTAACCTTGAGTTGCATTTTCCTAGTACACATACACACACACACACATATGTTTTTCGAGACAAGGTTTCTCTGTGTAGCTTTGCCTGTCTTGGGACTTATTTTGTAGACTGCCTTCCCTACCTCAGGAGTACTGGGATTAAAGTTGTGCACCACCATGCCAATCCATGATTATTTTTATTGCCTATTTTGGCCAGGTTCATTATTTTTGTTTGGTGACTTGATATGAACTCATGTAATCCAGGATGAACTTGAACTGAATGATTCATTGTGGTATGTCTTATTGGTTACCATATTTACAGTTGTCTAAATTAACAAATCATCTTTTACACTTGCCAACACCTTATAAAATGAAATTATCTTTAAACTTGTTAATTTTTAATATAACTAAAATCCCCCATAAATGACAGATCTGTATGTGGTGACCTTTATTATTGCAGATTTGACCCTATTATGAAGATGAACAAGGGTGCAGAGTCAGGTGAGTCCTACAGTTATTTTATTTCAAGTTTCATTGACACCAAGGTTAACCCTGCATTTGTCTATACTTTATTGCACAGTTATTTAACTTTATCTGCTTAGTTTTCATTTACCTGTATTCAATTATACTTTTAGAATTTGTATACAAAAGTATGAAGAGACAAGTAATCTTACTTTTTAAATGTAAAATGTTTCCCTATTATTTAAAATCCTTCTAGATTTCTTAATTGTATTTTCTTTTAATCTTTCAATAATTTACATAAATTTAAGCATGTAATAAAATACACCTCATAATACATTTACATGATTAGATGTACTATGCTTATGTAAGGTATTCTTCCATATAAATACTAAAACAAAAGCTATACAAGTGTGCTTGTGTATACATATGAGCATACAAATACAATGTCAAACTTTGGATTTGTTATAATTCACATTTGTGTATGTATGAATCACCACTTTTTCCAGGCCATTTTGAAAACTGATGAGAGATGCTAGAAGAATACAGATGTTAGAAGAATAGTGTTAGAGCTGTAGCAATTATTGGGGGGATATGGAGTCAGACCTCTGCAAGCATACACGGTATCTTACTGAAAATATCTTATACTGGAAATAGCTTTTGGGTTAGGGATGGGAGCTTTACTTACTTCTCTCAGTGCTGAGATAGCATCTGACTTACCCCTGTGGAGGCACTGTGCATGTGCCATAATCACTGGGAGTTCCTATGTTAATCAGTTCTGTTTTGTGTATAGAGGGCCTTGTTTTTTAGAGTCTTCCATCCCTACTGGCTTTTACAATCTTTCTGTCTCCAATTTCCACAGAACTCCCTAAGCCCTTAAAGAAGGGATTTGATAGAAACATAGCATTAAGAACTAAGTGTCCCAAGGTCTCTCACTCTCTGCCCATTGTTCATTTGTGGACCTCTGTATTTGTGCCCTTCTACTGCATTAGCAAGCTCCTCTGATGATGACTGAGCAAGACACTGATCCATGAGAATAGCAGAATTTCATTAAAAGCCATTGTACTTCTATGTTCCTTTAATGGAACGGTAGTTATTTATTATTATTTTTTTTACCTAAGTCTAGGGTCTATTTAATATCATGCCTTTAGACTACCCTTACGGCCTCAGGCATGGGTTCCATCTCATGAAGTAGACCTTAAATCAAATAAACAAGCGATAGGTTACCCCCACAATGTTTCTGTCACTCTTTCATCAATGTATCTTACAGGTCAGCACTGCAGATTAAAGGATTTGCATCTGGATTGCTGGTTATTTTTTCCTCAGGAAGTGTGAAGAGGGCATTCCAGTACCATGAACACTAGTCAATGGGTGTGAAGGCTCTAAGAAGTACCAGCTCAACTTCTCCATGTTCAGTTAGTTATGTAGGAGTTGCCAAAGTTTTCTCCAGCGGAGTCTCGAGGGTCTACAATTAAACAATTAAGGGCATGTCTTTTTTCCATTTTTTTCATGTTTTATTTTTATTGATTTTTATTGAATTCTACTTCATGCCTTAGAACCACACAAAGGTGGTCAATGGTATGGTATCTTCCTGAAAGAAACATTTTAGAAGGTGATAAATATTGCTACCTTTAAAGACCATTAAAATATTGGTCTTTTAATTTAATTAGGACTAAACTGTGGAACTCTTCTCTGTTTAATATCTACAGTTTTAAATCTCCATAGTTTATAAGTGCTATTAATTTTGCTTAATTCACACTTCTTGAAATATAATTATCTTTACTAGTGTTTAGATAAAACATGAGCATAGTTGTATTGGACATATATAAAGAAAGTCGTGTACTTGAAATGTATGTGCCCTTTTCAATACCACTTAATTAAATACTTCAGTGTATTAACATAAATTCTCAGGCATACGGAAGGCAAGGGAGGAGGGTGAGAGTCAGATGGAGGGACAATATCAGAACGAAATAAGAGACGTTGGAACATCTTGACCTCTCTACGATTACAGTCCATCTGGAAGCTGGGAATGGGGGCACATTACATTGTAGGATCAAAACCACCACTTGAAGACACAAAGCTTAAAAGGAACTACCTTCATTCATCAGACCTAGCATTCAAGCCGCCGTGGTGTGTTTCTGTCACATGGACACTGACTTTGTAGCCATCACTGCAGGACACATAGTCATCAACTCTACCTTTGGTACTCCTTTCAAATATTGGGAATAATTAAATCTAGAATGAATTTTATTCATCTGAATTTTCATGGAACTCAGGATTTCCACAAAGAGAAGATCACAAACTTGCACACAGCCCTGGAAATCTTAGCATTTGACTACAGTGTCCCAATAATGGCCTGGAGTCACTAGATAGTCAACAAGAGTGACTTAGGTCACTGGGCTGAGGTTCAGGTATACATAACATTTGACCATGATCCAGACTAGTTTCTCAACTGCTTTGGCATTCCCCACTCTCCTTGAGAACTATGCTCTTTTATTTGTGGTCTCTACTCAGCTGTTTCTGTAAACACTCCGCCCTCCACCTTCTATTTTGTCTATTATTGCAGGTATCTCTGTCTCCAGTTCTGTTGTTGCAGAGCCTACCTGTATGTCAAAAAACAAGTGCTGAAGGAAAACAAAAGAAAAAAAGAAAAAAAACATAGAAATTTACTGAAAAAAAGTTTTAATATTTTCACTAATGAAGTCATTATAACATAAAAGATATTCTATTCATTTTTAAAATTAATTTCATATATTAGTATTATGTCAAGTGAATTAACCCAGGCTCAGAAAGAGAAACACTGCATATTGTTTCTCATATGAGGATACTAACTAATCTTTTCTAATTTTTATATATCTGTGTAGAGGCCAGAAAACTAGAAATGAACCAATGAGAGGTGAATAAAGAGGTCATAAGCAAATGGGGCGAAGGTAGTTGAACAACACATGGCTGAAAATAGAAGGGAGACTACATGGAGGGGAGTAGGTCAGTGAGAGGAAGAAAATTGAAGATGGAGGCAAGGAAGCTGTTGATATGTCCTCAGGCAAAATTAGTACCTATGACACTGCCATAAGAAAAGCAAATTTTGAAAGCTAATTATTAGAAATCAAAAATAAAATAAAGTTTATAAATCCATACATGAAAGACATAAAACAAGAAATATATGCAATGTAGAATTTTCAAAAGATAACAGAATAAATATAAATTAAGATAAATAATGTGAATGTTTTAATAAGTAATTACATAAAGTGTATATTTAATTTTTACTTTATGTGTGTCCCAGTTTCACTGACACAGTTCTTTTTTGGTTAATAATTTCAAATTAGTAATTTTTCTTTTAAGTTGTCTCATTGAAAATGGTTACAAATTTGATATTCTAAATATTCAAATGTACTATGAAGGATAATATGTAAAGTCCCTTTGTTGATTTGTATATACATTACTTTTTTTTTAGTTCTGGTTATCAAATGTAGAAAATGTAGGGCTTGCTGTAACCTATGCAAGTATTCCCTAGAAGCTTATCACTAGCTCAATACTTATTTTGAACAAGCAGTTTTCAAAATATCATCTTAGGAACAGAATTTAAAGTTTCCCAAAATCATTGAAATATAATTCATAAGGATTATATCCATTGAAAGATTTGCTACAATTAAAAATGTTTTTCAAATACACATTTCATGTATTTAAATGAACATTGATAATCACATTTTAAAAAAATAGTTTTAAAACACTCAAAATGAGAAGTAAATATACCAAATATATTAGCGCAAACACGAGTTGATATGAAAATGAACATAGAGACATCCTTAATCATACATATAAAATATATGTTATACATATACATTATATTCTTGGATAATTTTTCAGAAACCTAAATCTTTTAGTAGACTTGAGAGTTGAGATTTTAGGAGTTTAGTTTTAGTTATGGAACAAGCTAAATCTCGTATATGGCCTTTTTTTGCATTTTGCTATTCAATTTTATTTATTCCACATAATTATTAATAAAGTTAGATGAATACAATATAATTGTTTTTCCAATAATCTCCACTACATTTATATTTATATATATTTAGATGCTTATCACACTGCAATCGGTGATTTAAATTGGTATAATATACAATATAAAAAGTCACATCTTAGCCATGGTGGATTTTGGCTTCATAGTCATGTCACTTATTGGTCCAGTCTTATTATTATTTTTTTTGTTAATTTTCCAAACTTTGATTTTAGGTGCAACCTAATTATTTCTCTTCACACACTAAAACCAAATCGTTTTATTAGTTCAGTTTCACAAAGTACTAGTAGCTTAACAATTATTTAACTCTGTATTACACAATTAATTCCTTGTAGATAATGATTGAGGTATGAGCTCTATGGGTAGACACAATATAAGTTTTTGCTATGAGTCAGGCAAAAGAATATGCTGACCACACTTAAAATGAACAAATTCAGGTACTTTTTTCAATCGATTATGTATTGTAAAGCCTGGGCCAGCCCCAATGTCATTGAGTCTTCTCTACCCTAACAGAAATGTCTTCACAAGTGTTCAGTGAATGATGCCAGATAATTTCAAATCAATTTAACCCTGGGCATCAAAGCTGAATCCCCTGGAAATCTGTCTGTTTGTGTCGAAGGTGGAAGTGGTTCAATAAAGCACGTCATACACAAAGTGACAACTAGATTGAGACACAGCTAACAAGCCTGCAAACTGCCATGATTTCCCACTTTACCGGTGGGCAATCGCATTCTGTGATCTCTGCAATAAGCAATTGCTTGGACAGCTACCTGCGAACTCTTTGTTATATGCCTGTTTGATGGGCAGAGAGCTTTGAGCTGTCTACAGTTTTAACCCTAAAATAACTCAGTGATTTAAAATTTTACCAGTGAAGAAAATAAAGTTAGATCCACTAATATTTCTAAAGCATAATTTTGTAATGTTACTTAGTCTGTTATATGGCAAAAAATAAACAATGAGAAGTGGAGTTTCTAATTAGTGTGAGATAGATACATGGTTTCTACAAAACTGAAATATTAGGAAACTATATATTGTTTTTCTTTCAGTGTCACAGATATGGTTATTAATCATAAAATAATAAAATAGTCACAGTGTCAAAGAAATATGAAACAATACTTAATGGTTATACTTGATTTTATGTCTAAATAAATAGACCCTCATTTATCTTTTTCAATGTTATTCATTTTTTTCCTAGGACCTGTTCTTGGTTGGTTTTTATTAACATTTGAGATTCCATAGAAGGTATTTTGAACATATTCACATCCTTCCCACGCCACACTTTGCATACAGCTTACTGTTTTCTGCAGCATATCATACTAAACGTCTATGTTGAAAAGAAAAAAAAAGTATGCAGTGACTTGGAATGTGGCCTGGAGTAACCATGACAAAGTCACAAGTGAGAGCCATCCTCACTGGCAAAATCCACATTTTGGCAGTTGGCCTCTAAAGTACATTTTGTCTGTCTCCTGAAAGTGTTCTCAAGAAGTAGAAATAGGCAAGTGCTTAATGAAATTAATATTACATAGAATCTGCCACATTGTATTGCTCAGGGGAAATCATCAGATAAGTCCAGGTTTAATTCACTGTGAAGAATATTTTGCTTTTCCAGGGGAAGATTGTTAACACATTGAATATTTTAAATGTGCTTCAGTCTGTTAAGCCTATCTTTCCTATATTGGTTGGGCTATAATCCATTTTATTGAATTCTACAAATTCATATATATATATAACATTTTCAGATTATAATTAAATTAATAAATAACCTATAATGTCTAAAAACAATTTTTATTATCATTATAATTTATTAGATTTAAACATTGATAAAAATGTCCACTGTTATTTTAAATTATTAAAATAAGTATGTAATATTTTATATATGTATAATTTTCTTTTAAACCCATAGAAAATACAAGAAATACTTTATTGACTTTGGTGTTTGAATATTAGCAAAGTTTGTAAAAGAGTAGAGATGCTAGACAAGACTTTCCCATTGGTCTTTAACATCTATCAACTTCACCTAAATGATGGAAAGGAATCTCCTAATTTTTGACCCATGACACTCTGTTTTAATGAACTAAATTTTAGTAAATAAATAATAATGTTAAACAATACTGTTAATATAGGTTATCAGAAAAGCCACTATCAAAGCAATACCTTCAGTAATATTATGAGTTGCAACTTTGAAGGTGAAGCTCATGGAAACAAAGTTTATGCTGTCCTATAGTGCAACACTGTTTTTTATAGACAGACATTGTTATTGCTTGTCAAGCATGTTGCAGTAACAGTAACAATATATAGTTATTATCTTAATTTGCTTTATTAAGTTTTATTTATTTTTCTTTAATGTGTATTGATGTCTTTCCTGCATGTATGTAAATCGCATGGTGCATATTAAATACTTGTAACACCTTAAGATTGCATTAGACCACCTGGAACTACAGTAACTGAATGTTGGAATTGAACTTACATCTTCTAAAAAAACAGTCAGTGCTGTTAATGGTGTGATAATCTTTCCATTCCATTACTGTTTTATTTTTGTTTTTTATACCTTTTGCTACTAAAGATAAAAGATACATAATCCTCAAATGTATAAGCTATTCAAAATTTCCATTTTTCATAAATGTTATACTCTATGGACTAAATGTTTATATATTTCCAAATTCAGACTCTGACAAATTGTAACATGAGAGAGACAAGGGCCTTTGAAAGGTACTTAACATTAAAGCCTATGAGCCTACAGAGTCATGAATGTTAATAGAAAGAATGTTGACTTTAAAGACAGAGAAAAATTGTGAATGTGACTAACATCATCAAGACTTGCTCTTCTGCTGTTCAAATCTATCGGGTTTCTTTTGTGTGATGTTGCCTTCGCTCTAGAATTGAGGATGTTGTATTGTAGAGTGTCAGGAGACCTCCCTCATGTTATCACCATACTTGCCTTTGGAAGGGAGTATCAGAGGAAGAACATTTGTCTTAGGGCTAAGCATCTTGCACAAACTGATTTTTGCTACTGGGACCTATATCATATATATTACTACCTATGCTTGTCCCACTGCTGATTTTGGAAGTAAATAGCTCATTTGGTTTTATAGATTCACAGGAAGACTGTGATTTTCACTGGAGTCTTACCTTTAACTATTTTATATAATGTTACATGAGATTTTGGACATTACTGAACTAATGTTGAATTACTTCAAGATGTTTAGAGCTCTTACATGGAATGTTTCATTTTATCAAATAATGCAATATTTTTTGAGTATAACAGGATGAGGTTTATATGCCAAAAGTCTTGTACCCTTAAGATTCATATTTTGTAAAATTAATGTCCCATGTCATGATTGTAGAAGTTGGCACCTTTAGAAGGCACTTGGCATGAAATGCCTAATGAAAGAGAAACCAAGCAATTAACAGCCTTGAAATGGTCCTAAGGAAATTTGAAGGTACACATGACAGCACAGTGAAAAGTCAGCAACACACACACTTTCTCTCTCAAATACATACACATATACACACACAGAAATGTTTTAATAATTTTATATGTACTTTTTAATTCCATCGATTTGACAATCTCAAAAACTACCACAAGTAAATACAAGTGACTACTTGATTTCAAATATTGGAATTCTGAGGAAATAAAATTTAGCTTCTTGGCAAGAGAATCTCAAAGATCTGACTAGTTAATATAAAATATTAATAATATTTGAATATATCAAGAACTTTATAAATTTAAAATTTTATATTCTCCTTCATAATATACATATTGTCATTTATAATTAAAACATATATTTTTAGCTTTTTAGATATAAAAATTTGGGGTATACACTAAAATGACTCCATATCCTATTTTGAATATCATCTATGTTCATTCATGTTTACCACTAACTAGTTATAATAGTCAGGAAATTTAATCTGTCAGATGATGACAAGAAAATGAAAATGTGGTTTATTTGTACAATGTAATATTATTCAGTTAATAAGAAAATAAATAAAATTTGTAAGTAAAGGAATGGAGCAGGAAGCAATCATACCTGGAAAGGTCAATTTTGCATGTTTTCTTTAATTTTTAGATTACTTCTTTGAATATTCTTACATGTGTGTTATATTTGGAACATCCACAGAGATTAGTAAGAGCCCTGGAAAGAGGCTTTCAAGGAATGGAAGATAAATGTTCAAGTATAAAGAAGAATTATTTTCTTTTAAAATAATTAGAATGAATTATGGTGCGAGAAGAGTTGTAATTAGGTGAGGATAGGAAAGCAGGGCAGAGAAATGAGTTTAGAGAAGGGTAAATAACACTAAAGACCTTTTAAAATGTAGTATAGACACCTACTACCATATTAGCTACCCAAAATATACTTGTGCACATACAAAAAGAAGCTTAAAACAGCATTGTCCTGTAACAGGGCAGCAAAGTCATTACTTGGCCAGTAGCTAACAAATAAAAAGTGGAATTCACCAGTGAAGTTAAGTATACCACATACTTTACAAAGTATTGACATTAACATTTGGCTCACACTATTGAACTTTATGTTAAGACCCTGTTGCTGAAGATAACATATATTTGAGTGACAGAATGTGGAGAAACCAAGCTGCTATTCACCTGGAACCTTCAACTTTTCATGGTGCTAGAAAGTGATTATGTTAAACGCAATTAAAATTATGTAAAACTCTGAATCTTAAGTACTGCAATATTGACTGCCATGGCAAGACAGGTCCACAGTGCAAGAGTTGGGCAAGAATCAGAGGCCTAACAAACCACTTTTTAATTGGACCTAAGGCTCCCTTTACAAGATAAAACCCACATATGTCTCTATTATCAGACCAAGAACCTATGACTAGGCAGGTATAGATTCTATGGGAGGACCTACTACTACTGTTCTGCTGAATAGATCTAGCATTAAACAGACTCCTAATGATTTACTCTTACAACCATAAATCAATGCACCTCTCACTTGTTTTCAGAAGTTATTTGACACAGATGGCAGTGTACACGAAGCCTCACATGTGGTCGCGGTACAGAGAATAGAGAGAATATAATGCTTAGCCCTAAATCTATATCAAACCCCCTCGTCCCAAGGCTCATCAGTATTTTCAAAGATTGGGCAAGATATATAGGAACTACATATGGTGAATGACTAGAGGAAAACAGTATCTTCTGGATACAGCAGGACAAGTGCACATATGAATTCACAGTGCTTATGAGAAGAGGTACAAGACCTGTGTGAAAAAACACCAGACCAAGTTCCAGGACAGAGATGGAAGTTAGGTATGAGTCCAGTCCCTAGACTTAGAGCTGTTATTAATTTCTAGTTGACAGAAAAGGAGGTACAATTTTTCTCAAGAGTGTCCCCTAAAGCAGGTGAACGACGTTACATGGCAATAATATTTGGCCATCAGAAGCTGCTCTTGGTTAAATACATAAATTGATAATTTCCCAAGTGAGCATATGTCTTCTAACATATAACGCTCATAAAACAGCAAATGTATTTTTATAAATAACAGAATAAGTAGTGAAAATTGTACATGTGGGGACTTCACAATGCAAGAATTATTTAGGGCAATAATTTATCTGTATAGTCAGGACTGATCATGGTAAGATACTTCCCTGAGCTTTTAGTATGCTCCATGGGGAAAAATACGGCCTCTCCAATGTTTAATATTAGGCACAGATATTTACTACCTTTCCTGAACAATTGCAAAGACACTTATTTCTAATAATGAAAAAGATTTCGAAGACTATACCTACAGATGCTTTAATATGCAATGGTGCATTTGCCGTATCAGTGAAGCTAAGAAATAGAGCTTTGTCTTCTAATACGTCAGGATGAGTAATGCTAATGAAGAGATGAAAAGCATGATTTATCCATAGAAAACTCTTAGCGGCCAAAACCACTAGTTTCATGAAGCAACCAATTGCACAGGACCATCTCTTCTTCCTGTAAATGTGTAAGTATGAAACCAAACCCACAAGGCTATCTTTACAGTTAAAGTCGGTGACTTTCAGTCATATCACAAGCTTTGTAGTCTCTTGAAGTAATTATCTAGATGTATTAACTCATAAATTTCTCCAAGGGAAGTTATGATTACTCTGCACACCAACACCTCATTTTTTTACATTTTCTAAGTGCAGACAGTTTGTTTTACTTATATAATGAGCTGCGGCACCATATGGTCTGGACTCTATTCTCAATGCTGAATCCAATGATACTATTTAAGGTTGTAATTTATTCTATGATGTCATGTAATTTTGTTTCATTCAAATGATGGCAAGAGAGCTGCCAAGGTCCTGATAATATAGTGATATTTAAATGGCTGGGGAAGAAAAATCGTAGCACCAGAAATATGAGAATAGAAAATGTCTTTTACTTGTGCTGCCTTTCTCTGGAAATTTATACCAGTGACCAAGCAATATTTCAGATGATCCTGACATATATTTCTTGAATTAATTATTTTTTCCAAAATGTGTGATTTCTGTAGGATAAACATGAGTTCTGGATTTAGAACAAAGGCTGCAGTAGGATAGATGGCTCAGAGTTTAAGAACGTGTGTTGTTCCTGGAGATGGCTAGGTTCAATTTCCAGTGCACACATGGTGGCTTACAATTGTTTGCAACTTCAGCAGTATGGAATTCTGTGCTACCTTCTGTCCTGTCCACACTGAGCACTGCGTGCATGTGGTGAATTGTCGCACAGGAAAGCAAAACCTGAACATTTAAACCAAAAAGAAATACTTTTATTATTAGTCATGAATACTGTCTTAGCTTTAAAAGAAATACTTTAAAAGCCAATTCTTCCTATTATTGACTCTATTTCATAAAATTACATGCTGTAGCCAGAATAAACAGGTATATAAATAAGATTCAGACAACAACCTGTTGATAACCTTGAGCTTTATCTGTATCTTAATCTCTAAAGCTATGTCCCTCATGGTTTTCTTTTTTATTTCTTTTTAATAATTTTAAATTGAAACTATATTTTTCTTACAACATATTTTGATCCATTTATTTGCCAGCAACTCATACCAGATCCCCCTCCACTTTCAATGCACTGAAAATATACTGTTTGCTTCTCTCTCTCATTCGAAAACAGGTAAAGACAATAACAGAATAGACAAAATAATGAACAGAAGAAATGAGTTAGATAGCATAAAAACCACAACCATACACAGAGACACACATTTGCTCACACAGAAATCCCCAAAAACCATAAATCAGAAATCATAATATATAAACAAAAGACACAAAACATTACATGACAAAAATCACATTAAATTGATTTTCTGTTGTTATCCACTGCTATGCATTGGATGTCTCTTGAATGTGGTTTGTATACCATGTGAGAGTCTGCTGGAGAAAACTAAATTTTCTTTTGCTAGATGTTGTAAGCTTAAGATAGCTTCTGAATTAGGCAGGGATGGGGTTGTTTTCTACTTCTAATATCACTACTGGGGCCCTATCTGGCTTATCCCTCTATCAGCTTGTCTGTAGACAAGTAAGAAGGACATTCTTAGTTAATGATTGATGTGTGAAGGCCCAGCTCATACTGGGCTGTGCCATACCTAGATAAGTGGCCTTAAGGTGTAAAAGAAGGAAAACTGAGCAAACATGTGAGGCTAGCATTTTGATCACATATCTCTGTGGTTTGATTCAGCTCCTGGCTTCAAGTTCTTGCATGAGTTCCACTTTTCAGTCTCTGATGATGACTATAACCTGTCAGACAAATAACACCCTTTCTTCTCCAAGTTTCTTTCAGTCATGGTATTTTATTATAGCCATATAAAACTCATAAACTCATAAACCTATAAGAATAATTTTCCATTTTAAAATATAGATTGCTGAAATTTTGTCTATATTCTTTCATAATTTCACACTGATATATTATATGGGTATATAATAGATATGTGTTTATTTTATATATGTATATAGAAGTAATTGTACTTTTTCAGCATCATTTTCTCAGTCCCACTCAACTTTCTTTGAATTCTTTCTCAGTAATTCCCCATTTTATTTTACTGTCTTCTTCCATTTTGTGATATTCTGCACTTCATTTGTAGAAATAAAAATATAATTTGTATTCCACGTTGTCATTTATCAAAAATATAAAATATAATAATCAAATAAACATTTTGTTTAAAAACAGAAAAATATGTATTATCTTTATCTCTAATGATATCCTAAAGATTCAGCACTTTATTTCATGTGTATCCAGTTAGGACCTGGGTATTCAAAACTGCAGTTACAGGAAATTAAAACCAATACTGCTTAAAATATCAATTTGTTTTTAATTCATTCATTTTATAGTAATGGAACCATCCCAAATCTTTATAAAGATAAAGAAAAATTGAATATTTGTATAATGATTATGGGGATATAAATTTGTGCATTTTGTAACAAAAGGTTATATAGAGAGGTGTATTTTGGGTTTTGAATGCATATTTAGCATGCATAAATCCCTGGATTTCATTTCACAGGACTGCAAAGAGCATATACTGTGTGTATGAATACGTGTGTGTGTATATATATATAATGAAGCTTTCAAAAAAGTGAAAAAGGATTTCAGGAATGCATATTTTCATAATCATTGTTAATGTTTACAGTAACCAAGATGTCAAAAATGTGAACATGCATAAAGAAAATATATGATATAAGAAAAATAATATATTATCTAACTGTTAGAATTAAATCTATTATGTGTCCTAGTAGCAACAACAAAAAACCCTGACAACCTTATGCTCTTTGAACTAAGACATAAGATATGGAAATATACTGTATGATTCAACTTAGCCAAGTAAAAAAAAATTACAAAATTCATAGAAGTAAAAAAATGGTAGACTCCAGTAGTCTAAGGGGAAGAAAAAAGAGAAATTTGTTGTTTAGTGCATTTTCTAGTTATCTTGTGGGTAGATCTTTTGATGTCCTTCTTCTTAGCGACATATGCGCAGTTGCACACACAGGGATGATCAAATTACTATCTATAAGTACCTTCTTATAAATCATTTCAATGCTTGTTTAAATTTTACAAGTCTAATTCTTATAACTTTAAATATAATTACTTTGCTACATTTACTAAGTCATTACATCTTCATGGAAACTAAGGTAAGCTTTGTGCATTCATCTTGAATGCTAAACATTACACGATTTGTTCTAGTTTTTACATATTTTCTATTATTTTTAATATTTCAGGTCATGCAATCATTAATAGAGATATTTTTACATCTAATTTTCATATACATGTCTTTTTATATTTAATGTCTAATTCCTTGATTATATCTTCCAATACAATGATGCCAAGAAGTATCACAAATTAATCTGCTTAATAGATATTGATAAATAATATCTGACTTTTACATAGATTCATGTATTATGTTGATATTTTTCTCTCTATTTTATTTGGGATATCTATCACAGTATATTCGTGCTTCACTAATTTTTTCTTTAATTTTACTCTGTCCTTTCCATTTTTTTGTCTCATTTTGATTTTTTTTT